>VMDO01032654.1:0-18760 GCA_007922755.1 Pedetes capensis | reverse complement strand
GAGCCACATGGCATTGGTATGGAATTATACAATTATTTTAATCTTGTGACCAATAATATTAAAAGATTGTCAATGATGATTAATGAGACTAAAAATAGGAATAAATTATTATACATATTAAGAGGAAACTTCCTAATATACTCATATGCTTAATATCATACACTTAAGAATATCACTGGCTACTAACTTTAAAATATTCACAAGATCATATGTTGAGAATATTAAAAGTTTTACAGGTTAGTCTTTTCGTTTGTTAAAGAGGAAACAATTACTTACAAACAACATTGGATGGCCAAATTGTAGTTTTATTAAACTTAAATATTTTATAGGTTTTAAACATAATTATTCCAAAAAGTTGAAAGATTGAGCATGCCACATACCTCTTTGAAGATTATGTGTGCAGAATAAGGCTAGAAACAGGTATGTTCTTCTGGTGTCTATCCAAACCTTGCATTTATGGTGGGTGTTCTAGGATAGTTCTATCATTGTATTGTTCAAAAAGACAAATATATATTACAAAACATTTCCTTAAAAACAGAAATATATAGAGAGAATTTTTTCAAAATCCTTTACTCAGATATTATCATAGCCCATATTTGTATTTTTCCAATAATATTTTTGTCTTTATGAGACAAACTATATTTTCCTTTTACATGAGAGAGACAGCTTTTTACATTTCTTATAGGATGGATTACCAGATACACGGTACTATGAATGTTGACTTATTTGGATCTAGCATCCACATATTGCTATGCTTTACCTTACATTTATCTTAGCACACCTGGCCAGTCTCAGACTGGGATACTGAAGAGTTTTCGAAATGTAAAGTAATTTAAAATAGTTGTTATAAACAGCACCTCATTAAGCCAGAAAGAGAGTCCTATTTGGTTGTATTATTATAATTATATGAAATTTAAAGCACTTCATTTTAGGGAGGATTAATGTAAGTAGTTCTACAGCAGATGATACATTTTTAAATTTGTATTCATTTAGATGAGCTTGCTTAGACTGTTAAATGATTCTGTAAGATTGGGTGAAATTTTCTAAAAGTATTCATTTGTCCCAATTTTGTGAACATTAAACTTTAAGCCCCTCCAAGCAAGCAGAGGTATCAGACATATGAAAATATGAAAAAGTGTGCTCATATTTATAATAGAATTGCCATATGATGGATGCTGTACCACATACATGGTCACATAAATTATTTGATGGTGATGACATAAGTATAATAAATCAAGCTATAAATCACCATTTTCCAGACTACATTTGAAATGTTTTCTTTGGAGGAAAATTCAAGATATCTCACAACTTATGAATGATATCTCATTAATATAGGATGATTTAAAATACTTCATCCTAAGAGCTTCTGAAATTAGCACATTCATTTACTAATGTAAATTTAAATCTTGTAATATCAACCCAAAACTTCAGAAGCTCCCTTAAATCTTTACTTATTATAAACTAAACAGATCTTTAATTTCTCCTTTGAGAATATGGTATTCATACCTATGATTTTTAGGTCATATGACAAAACTAGTAACAAATAAATCTATTTTAAAATTGGAAATACCAATCTATACTTTGGGAAGAAATTGTTCTCTTATTAAATCCTCCAGCTTTTTATAGGGTGATTATATAAGCAGGGAGCTTGACATATTCATACTATTATAATCATTAATATCTTTGATTTGTGTTATTGTTCTTTGTATATTACCAGGGAGATTTCTAAAAGTCAAGTAGTCAGGGAGCCAATAATTTCCAAAGATTTTTTTATCCTAGATACTTTGCAGCAAAAGGTCATTCTTAGGCATTTGCAACAGCAAAGCAGAATAATGCTGCCACCTCCAGAAATGAAGACATCAAATAACTTCTGGAGTTGCTAAAATTTAGGGAGAAAAGGAAAAGTCCATTAGAAAGGGCTCATTAAATCAAAGGGACATATATTTTCTCACATATGGGGTTTAGAATAACTAGCTTCTATAGAATAAAAGTAAGAATTTGACACTCCTAAATAGCATGTAGATCCAAGTAAAGAGATTAACACTTTTGTAATTGGTGAAATGTTAAAGAAAAATGTAAACTTTAATTAAGTTGAAGAAATATTGAAACAAAACACTAGTGCTTCAACATCTTCTATATTTCAAAAATGTCATTAATGCAGTCCTCATAAGGGTTGCTGTGAGTGGGACCTAACTCGATGGCACCTAACAACAACAACAAAGACAGTTAGATGGATAGTTGATGGTTGATCAGAACATATTTTTGATGTAAGGGAAATAGCAAAAAACAAAGCACACATTTGGGTCTCTTCTACTTTTAACCCCAAAATTCATGTTACTTTTGGAGACAATAGATGTTAGCCACCATCATTCAATAGTGTCTGCATTCACTGTGCACTGCTTTGTTACCAAGTTTCTAAGAACAAACTTGACAAAGGCAAGAGGGATATATTAACATAAACTTCTATGAGATTTATGCAATGGAACAGATGTTTAGGACTCTTGACTGATTATTGTGGAAAAATCCTATCTATTAAAGGAAAGTTTAAAAGACTATTAACCCAGAAGAGCCATGCATCCTCTCTTTTTCATTGTCTCTCTTCCTCTTCCTGTTCCAGGGAGCAAAGCTGAAATTGTAGTATTGCTCACATATCAACACACCAATTATAAAAATTTTATTGTTGTTGTTAGGTTCCATGGAGTTGGGTCTGACTCATAGTGACCCTATGTACAGCAGAATGAAACACTCCCAGATTCTGTGCCAGGTACATGATCTTTATGTAAGCCCATTGTTGCAAACACTCTGGCAATACATCTAGCTGAGGATTTTCCTTTTTTTCATTGACTGCCACTCTCCCAAACATGATGTCCTTTCCCAGGGATTGGTCCCTCCAGACATCATGTCCAAAATATGTAAGATGCAATCTAGCCATCCTTGCTTCTAAGGAGCATACTGGTTGCACTTGTTCTAGGATGGGTCTGTTGGTTCTTTTGCTAGTCCCTGGTATACTCAATATTCTACTGTGGCACCATCATTCAAAAGCATCAATTCTTCTCCTCTCTCCCTTATTCCATGTCCAGCTTTCACAACCATATCATGCAACTGAAAACACTATGGCATGAGTCAGGCATATCTTTGTCTTCAGTGTGGCATCTTTACTCTTCAATGCTTTAAAGTGGTCATTTGCAAAGCCTTTCCCAATACAGTGCATCTTTTGATATCTTGACTGTTGTTTCCACAAGTGTTGAATGCAGATCCAAGTAAAGCAAAATCTTGGACAACTTCAATCTTTTTTCCATTTATCATGAATTTGCTTATTGATCCAGTTATAAGTATTTTTGTTTTGCTGATGTTGAGGCACAATCCAGACTGAAGGTTGTTTTCTTTTATCTTCATCAATAAATGTTCAAATCCTCTTTACTGTCAGCAACAAGAGTTATGTCATGTGCATAATACAGTTTGTTAATCTGTCTTCTTCCAATCATGATGTTGTTCTCTTCATAAAGTCCAGCTTCTCTGATTATTTGCTTAGCATAGAATTTGAAGTGGTATGGTGAAAACATACAGCACCAACACACACATATATATTAAACACTATACTATAGTTATGCCTGCAGCCATAGCCCTGTGGCACCCCATCCCATCACATCTCAGAAGCTAAGCAGGGTGAGGCCTGGTTAGTACTTGGATGGGAGACCACCTGGGAACACCAGTTGCTGTCTGCTTGGGAGAAGGATCCCACAACCCATTCCCAAAAATCAATCCACCATTGAAAACCCTATGAACAGTAGAGAAGCACTGACAATAGTATTTGTACAACAATAGTTTGTTGTAGGTAGGGTCGCTATGAGTCGGATACCAACTCAATGGCACCTAACAAAAACAGCATACTACAGTATTCGTAGTAAATAAATTTTGGAGAAATAATCTGTGATGAAATAAATAAAATAGAACTACCCAATTTTAACTCAATATTGAATAATAAACAATTACAGAATAACCCTGCAGCTGTAGCTCTGTGGCATCCGATCTCGTCACATCTCGGAAGCTAAGCAGGGTCCGGCCCGGTTAGTACCTGGATGGGAGACTGCCTGGGAACACCAGAAGCTGTAGGCTTGGGAGAAGGACCTGGCAACCCCCTCCCAAAAAATCAATCTGCCATTGAAAACCCTATGAACAGCAGAGAAGCACTGACAATAGTGTTTCCCCTGTTGTACAGAGGGTCGCTATGAGTCGGATACCGACTTGATGGCATCTAACAACAACAGCAACAACAGAATAACCATATCTTTGATCAAAATCACCTAAATAGAATGGACTCAACATTGTGTTAATAGGATGCTTAAATAGATGAATTTTAATCTTCTAACTCTTTGTTTATTTAGTCTTTAGTAATCATAACAGAGGAGATGCTGAGTAATGGTGGTCTTTGTTACTATTGAACTAATTCAGAAAAATATGAGAATTGAACCTTATGGCTAAGAGTAGTGTTTCTCCTGAAAGGTTGCCAGATAAACTCAGTGAAACTTGAATTTCAGATAAAAAATAAGTAAATTTTAGCCAATGTATACCAAACATTTCCTTGGATACATTAAAAAGATATACATTGTTTATCTCAAATTCAAATTTTAATCAGGCCCACTATATTTTAATTTGCTAATCTGGCATCCATTCTTCTGAAAAGCTTCTCAGGCCATAACTTAAGTTTGAAGTGCATGCTTTTATATTTTCAAAAGGCTGAAATAAATGCACTACTCATCTTTTATGAATATATCCCCGTTGATAGACTCTTGTAGTCTTTGTAAATTGCATGGAAAAATAAGGAGGTGAAGAAATCATACCTTTTATCCTTACATTGGGAAAGAAGAGTGAAATCATGCCTGTAGTGTGAGCTTTGGAAATTGAAGGATAAATTAATATAGTTTAGAGAAGTAAATGGCATGGTCCAGCTTTGCACACAGACACTGTGCTATTTTTGTCTGCAGTCTCAATCGATTGTAAAAATATTTTCTACTATCCAGCCATTTTCTTACAAGGAACAACAAGCTCTTTATGCACAATGAAATCACATAGGTCCCATATCCTAATGTACAAAAATGAAAATGCACATGTCAATGTGGCTATTAAATGAAGGATTTTCTTCCTATTGGAATTCATTTTGATTTTTCTTTTGTTTATTATGAACGAACAAATAGTTCTTTGTGAACTGAATTGCCACAGCTAGAGATTACTGCTAAGCCTTTTATGTGTTTGTGTGTTTGCAGTACCTCTATTGTGGAAAATGAAAGCTACAATTTGTTTGCATGTCTGTTTCATTTTGCTTTTCTCCCCCCATTTCAGGTTGCTTCACCACTAACAAGAAAAATAATACCAGAGGAAGGATAGCTTAAATGAGAGTGCATGATTGCTTTTCCAACTAAAATGAATAGAAAATGAAAACCTTTTAAATGAAGTGTCTCAAATAAACATTTAATTTAGTATAAGACAGCAACTGCATATATACTACCATATCAGATATTAAAGGAACATTTATTGAAGAGTTGAAAGTCTCATTTGTTGAAAAATAAATGTAATTCTAAAAGTAAGCTTCTGAGAGTAAATATGCAAAACCACATTTAGGCAGCAAACAATTAACATGAATTTTTACTAGAAAAAAAATGAAAACCATGATGAGATTGAGACTTAGAGAATTACTTATTTGAACAAGAGACTGTCTTGTTTTTTATTAAACATGAGCCAGTGTGTGGGTGCTCTTTAACAAAATGTAGATTTAAAACAAACTATAAGTTTATATATTTATATATTGGAAAAATAGATTCATTATTCTCTCAATCCCTTATATTTTATTTCCTAACCTTCCTTATAACTTTTACATGTTTAAATACTTGTCTCCCCAACTCTTTATAGATTTATCATTCTCTATTTTGTTCTTTCAAGAACTCTCACTTTTATTGCTTTCCTTTTCCCTGTATGTTTACTTATTTTCTGGCATTAATATTGTTTATGTCCCTAGTTCAATATTTTGTATTCATCTTACTTCAGCTGATCCCACTTTATTAATATCCACATGATTTATTTTTGCCTTAATATAAATATTTCTGTAGCTACTACGAACTATGACCTTAACCACAGAAAACTTTATATTTTCATACAGAAATGACATCACTAGAGTGCCTATAATCATGAAGAATTTAATGGAATTATACAGTAATAATAGTTTGTTTTATTAGAAGTATTATTAGAGAGGTTGATATCATATCACACATCACTAAAATCCTTCTAAAAGTTATACTGTGATATATATATATATATATATATATATATATATATATATATATGAATATATATGAGATAAATAACCAGAGTTAGCCTGCAGCTACACCACTGTGGCATCCAATCCCCTTAGATCTCGGAAGATAAGCAGGAGTGGACCTGTTTAGTAATTGGTGCTGTAGGCTTGGGAGAAGGACACGGCAAACCACTTCCTCAAAAAAAAAAAAAGCCATTGTAAACCCTATGAATAGCAGGAAGTACAAACTATACTCTGTCACCTATTATAGGTAGGGTCGTTATGAGTGGGATACCAACTTGAGGATACCAACTTGAGGACACCTAACAACAACAACAAATAACCATACTTAAAATTGGTATAGGCTAAACAAGTTAAAATATATCAAATATAGTTCATAACTAAACAAATGGCAAACATACTGTTAAGTGATGAAGATGTCTATATCTTAAGCAACATATTTTTCTCTTAATAATATTATTTTTATCAAATGAGGAGATGATTATCAAAGAATCAATTATAAAATAAAATATGGAAGTTGTCATGTCTGATTTTGGAGCCAAAAGGCATTAGTAAAGTAGAAATTCCAAATGATTTGCATCTACTGCTGACTGTTTCCTTTGCTAATGTAAGTTATATTATTTTCTGCTACCTCAGCAGTCAGAAGATCAATAAAAAGTTAAAGAAAATGGAATTAGAAATGACAAAATGCCTTCAGTTTTCTAATACAATGTTACAAAGAGAGGCACTAAATTTCTTTTTGCCTATTTAACACATAAATCCTCAGTTAGAATGAAATTTATTTTATTCTTATATTTTTGTTCATAAGCATATTTTAATCTATATGATTAAATTTGTTTTATCATTTAAATATTTCTAGATTTATAATCTATTTTTCCAATATTTTGCAATAGAATTCATATTACCCTTTAGAATAATTGTTGTTCCTGAAGTTAAAATGGAAATTAAACTTTAATTATTAAGCTTAAGTCAAATTTTGTACTTCCCAATAACCTTACATCACTCAGACTGTTTCCATAAAACTGGAACATAAGCAAACTCTCCTTTGAATATAAAAGCAAATTTCACATAGTTAACCAGAAATTTTGATCTCTAAATCTCAGACTAGATACAAGTTCAAACCAACGAGCACATGAAGTGATTAGATTCCACTTAGTAGAAACTTTGCAATTATTCTAGTGCCATCTTCAAACCAGAATGCAACTACAAAAGAGATTGTAGCTGGACAGAGTGGTTCAATGCTGTAATCCCAGAGATTTGGGAGGTGGAGGCAGGAGAATCATAGGTTCAAGGCCAAAGGCATGTTGTATAACTTAGAGAGACCTTGTCTCAAGGTAAAAAAAAATAATAATAATTAAAAACAGGCTAGGGGTGCAGCCCAGTGGTAGAGCATTTGCAAAGTATGTGTGAGTCCCTGGTTTCAACCCCCAAGTACCACAAAAAAGAAAAAAGGAAAGAAAGAAAGAAGAAAGAAAGAAAAAGAAAGAAAGAAAGAAAGAAAGAAAGAAAGAAAGAAAGAAAGAAGAAATTGCTTCTAAGATATGCCAGCTGTGCCTCAGAAGGACTCTTGTACCCAAATACAAATGAGCATAGATCAATATCATTTTAAGACTTTTTGAGCCAACAGCATACATCATACCGTTATTTACAGATGAACATATGTGAAACTGTTATTTTGGTTATTATCACACCTTAATAAATATATTACTATGTATATGATCTGCCTGCAGCCACAGCCCTGTGGCATCCGATCCCGTCAGATCTCAGAAGCTAAGCAGGGTCAGGCCTGGTTAGTACCTGGATGGGAAATTGCCTGGGAACACCAGAAGCTGTAGGCTTGGGAGAAGGACCCGGAAACCCCCTCCCAAAAATCAATCTGCCATTGAAAACCCTAGGAACAGCAGAGAAGCACTGACAATAGTGTTTTCCCTGTTGTACAGACAGTTGCTATGAGTCGGATACCGACTCGACGGCACCCAGCAACAAACAACAACAACATGTATATGATCTACATACTTCACTAATCAATCATTTTATCTACTCTAAATTTACTTTTTCAGTAGAGCACCAATGATTTCTAATGCACTGGGTAAATCTATCTTGATTCTTCCCACAAAAGACTTCAATACAAATCACCCTATGTTGAGACTTCCAACAGAAGAATCCAATACTAATCATCCTAACACCCTTTTTTCAGGTGTAAGGAATGTAACAATATTTTTGTAGGATTTTAGTTTCTGAAAATGTAAAATATAAAATATCAAGGCAATGCTTCTGTGAGTAAATGCTTAAGAATCCCAATGCATTGGGCTAGTCTATGTGGATTCCATACTTTCACTGGGGTATTTTTACTCTATATCATCTCAGTTTTAGGGGTAGGTCATAGGCTTGCTAAAAGTTTTATCTTTTGTAGCACAGGATAATGGTAATAATACAATAAATTTAGATCAATCACATACATTGGTGCTAAGTTACCTGTGTACAAACTATGTGTAAATCTTTCTTGAACACTGTCTTCAGAACAGATCCAGAAAATCAATATTTCTGGGGCTACTAATATTGTGGTCACACACATGCTGCCCCTTACCTGTATTACTTATTTTAACAGCCACCAAGCTGGTTTCTGATTCCTCTCTTGTAGTCTCCTGTCCTTCCACCCTCAATACTTTGATATTTATTCTTTTAAAATTTAAACCAGCTTGCAGTATTCTTCTATGTAAAAACTCCAATGGGCACTATTTTCATGTACAATTTAAGTGAAAGATTTTACAGCTAAATACCCATGTAATTTTATGCAATTTAATTTCTAACCCCATTTTTACTCTCTTCCTTACTTTCCTTGTCTGTCCTATTCTGCACTGTCCTCTTTCTCTTTAAATAGCCTTCCCTTAGGTACTTCACGCTCATAGATAAGTTGCCTAGCATCTTCATATTTGTAAAAGTAGTTGTCTATCCTTCTTGAAATTTTGAACAAGCATTAACTTTTATACAACACACACTGCCCTTCTCTTTTTCATCCTTTCTTGTGTACTAATTTTCTCTACTTTTTTCTATAGATTTCAGTATGTAATATTTTATTTCATTTTTTTCATACTTTTTTTTGCTTATTGTCTGTCTTCATGTAATTTATAATATAATCTCCATCTTAAAGATTATAAATTACATGAAGACAGGGATTTCTATTTATTTTCTGTTGAATTTTAAACATCTATAGCAGTGTCTTATACATAGAATATTTTCAAATAACTACTTGCTAAATGGATGAGTGGGGCTGGGATTTAGCTCAGTTGGTAGAGTGCTGCGCTGCATTCTCTGAGGTCCCAAGTTCAATTCCCAGCACCACAAAAATGGGAGAAGGGCCTGGCAATCCACTCCCAAGGCAATCCCGAAATAGCTATTGAAAACCCTATGAGGGTCGCTATGAGTTGGATACCGACTCCACAGCACCTAACAACAACAACAAATGGATGAATGAATTATATCAGATACTATGAGAACAGACAATATAAATGTGTTTATGACAAATTTGAAAACTGAGAATTTTTCTTCATTGTATATTTTTTCGTTGTGTGTGTGTGTGTGTGTGTGTGTGTTATATTCTTGTGAACTGAATGGTGCCTCCCAAAATTTTTATGATGAAATCTTAACTCCTAATTTGTCTATTTATTTAAATAAGAGGTCATTAAAGTTAAATAAACTTTAAAAGGAGGGCCTAAATTTGAAAAGATTGGTGACATTTTAAGAAGAAGTGACCTGTAACAAGAAATTGAATGTTAATCTTAGAATTTCTAGGATCTGCCAGGCGCAGTGACTCATGCCTGTAATCCCAGCAGCTCTGGAGGTGGAGGCAGGAGGATCACAAATTAGAGACCAGATGCAGTCTACATAACTTAGTGAGACCCTGTCTCAAAAAAGTTAAAAAGAAAAAAATGGACTGGGGGTGCAGCTAAGTGGTCCAGCACTTGCAAAGTATGCAGGCACGAGTCCCGGGGTTCAACTGTCAGTACCAAAAAAAAAAAAAAAGAATTTCTAGGATCCACAACTATGAGACCATAAATTTTTATTTTTAAATAATTCATTCCTCTTTACCTGAGTGTTTCAGTGAGCTTTTTATCACTATAATGAAATATCTGGCACAAACTTCTTATAAAGTAAAGGGGTTTATTTGCTCGCAGTTTTGGAGACTGAAAGTATAAATCGCATGGCACAGGCTCTAGCAAAGGCCTAGTGGTGGATGGCAGAAAACATATGAAAAGAAGGATGGTATTCCAAGCTAGGAAGCAGAGAAAACTGTGTGATGACAGGTTTTTTTCCTTTTCAAACAATGCTCACTTGGTATATATCGAGTATTACATGAAAATTACTTTAATCCTAGACCTTGCTCCTTAAGAGTTCCACCATTCCCCAAAATCACCACTCTGAGAACAAGCTTACAATACATTGACCCTGGAGGCACACTCAAACCACATCCACACCACAGCACAGAGGGTTAAGCAAAGTATTTACACTCCACATATTATTAAACTTCAAAGGATTGAATCTTTAAAAAAATAAAATAAAATTTCCCTGTGTTAAGATAAGCAGTTTTCATGACTAATATCTGTGGGAATGGTTTAGCTAATATTTGCATTTCTTCACTTTAGATAAAAATATTCTGAAACTAAGAGCCCAAAGAATACCTTTATATAGTTGACTCTTCTTAAGATGCATTTACAACCTTAGCTTTAATTCTGATTGGTAATTGTAGAGCATAATCTGTAAGAAGAAAGAAATGAAGAGAAATCCATTTCACTGTAATTTTTAATCACTCAAAATCATGACTTTATCCCCAACTCTTCCTACTCCTACCTCCCATATTAAATGTTGGAAGCATAAACAAAAGTGAAAAGAACTAAAAATCTTGTTTTTATTTTCCCTCTCCTGTGCAATAACTGTCCTGTTCTCTATCATGATCCTATCCACATCTAAAGAGCATCAAGTTAGAGAGGAAATGATAAGAATAAAATATAGATACAGGGTAAAGTGTGATAGTAATAAACAATAGAGCAGAGTAGGATTATAATTATTTCCAGTCCTCACCTGGCAATGGAATATTAGATATTTTAACTTTTCTTTGACACATATTAACTTTGGAAACTAATGCACAACTGGTAAAAATTGAGTCAAAAATATAAAAAAATTGAGTTAAAAATGCTTGAATAAAGTAAAAGTTTATTTCACACTCATAAAAAGTTTATTTCAGATGTTCTTTGATGGACAGCTCATGATTACCTCCAAAGAGTGATTCAGGATTCTGGGTTCATTCCAAATGGTGGTATTGCCATCTAAAATACATGGACCTCAATGACTGGAGGGAAATTGAACAAATGCATCCTGGGACCCACATCACTTTGACTTTGCATTCCATTGTTCAGAGCTAAGCTTACAAGGATGCAAAAAGGTGGTAGTTGCCAAACAATAACTACTCCATGGGAAAGTACATAGCTTTGTGTCCCACTAGTCCTCTATCACCACCACACATCCCATCAGAGATTACCATTAATTTTATTCCCAATGCAAATTTGTCTACTATGTTACCAGTCCTTTTCATCAACCTAGCATTTGTACATAAGTTAATATTTACACATGAAATAATCCACATATTTTTATGTCAACACTGAATTGAGATACTTAACAGAATTCCAAGAACAGATCTGAATACATTTCTTCAAATAATAATTGCATAGTAAAATTATTTGGTTTTATGTGTTAATGATTTCAATAAAACATATAAGGGACACTAGGACTAAATGTGATTTCATGAGGAAACAGAGCTAAATTATCTCATAAAAATTTTTATATTGAAAAATGTTTTCAATTAAAAGTTTAAAAACATAAAATGGTCACTGTACATAATTTTTTTGAAGGGGATCTGAATGGAATGCCTGCAGCCATACCACTATGGCATCCGATCCTGTCAGATCTCAGAAGTTAAGCAGGTTTGGGCCTGGTTAGCCCTTGAATGGGAGACAACCTGAGAATACCAGGTGCTATAGAGTTGAGAGAAGGACCTTGTGGTCCACTCCCAAAAAACAATCAAACATGGAAAACCTTATGAATAGGAGAGAAGTACTGACAAAGTGCCAGGTATGGCACAGTGTTGGGGAATGTTTCGTCAGTTGCATATAGCGTGGCTATGAGTCAGACCCAACTGGACAACTCCTATCAACAAACAACTGAGTGGAATTATGTGGGAGCATGATAATTCTTTTATTACAAAACGAAGTGACAGCTATGAGAACAAATTTGCAGCATATACATCTTCTTTCTTGGAATGTTGTTTTAAAAATATTTGTTATTGGTTTTTTTGTTGTTGTTGTTGTTCACTAATTTCCCTTTGAGAGAACAGACATTACCTTTTCTTGCAACACTGACAGTTACCATAGTATTTTTTATTGACTACCTCAGGTCATAGTACATTGCTTGGCATATCTTTGGAGTTCAAATGCTTACTGACTTGAATTCTACAGTTGGAAGGAGTATTTGTGTTCCATTCTGTTATACTGAAAGCAGCTATGAGCTTATAGATAAAGGTCACAGTTTTTCACAAATATAATACAGAAAAGCATTCTGGATCTATTTGTTTGATGACATATACAAAACTTATACAAGCAAATGACTCCACAGCTGGCAAAATAATCAGAGAGATTATTATAAATACATTAACCTAAAGAAGAAAGAAAATTTTAGTTATACAAAAGAAAAAGTTCTACCTGAAATTTTTTGCTGTACTAACATAGAAATGTACTAGAGTCATGTTATGAATATAATTCAAAAATTATCATAAGAAATCTCTGATCTTGACAACTTTTCATAGTTTAAACAATTTGTATCTTTGGTGTTTTTGTTTGCCTCTTCTGATTCTATATTATTAATTCACTAATAACTATTTAAACCTATAAATTTTTAGAAAGCATTGATTTCATGATAATCTATTATTTTTATTTTCTCTTCATTACACCACTGTGGCTGGGGTTTAGCTCAGTTAGTAGAGTGCTATTCTGTGCTTTGTGAGGCCCTGAGTTCGATCCCAGGCACTGGAAAAATGACAGCAGGATGTGGCAGCCCAATCCCCAACCAGAAAACAATCAACCATGGAAAACACCACAAGGGTCTCCTTGAGTCAGACCCAATTCTATTGCACCTAACAATGGCAACATATAGCACCATTGCCCTGTTGTTGTTGTTAGGTGCTGTCGAGCCGGTATCTGACTCATAGCGAACCTCATAGGGTTTTCAATGGCAGACTGTTTTTTCGGGAATGCCTTGGGAGTGGGCTGCCGGGTCCTCCTCCCATACCATTGCCCTAGGTTTACATTTATTTTACTGCTCATTATTTTTTGTTGTTGTTGTTAGGTGCCATTGAGTCATATCTGACTCAGTGACCCTCCTAGCATTTTCAATGGCTAATTATTTCCAGATTGCCTTGGGAGTGGATTGCCATGTCCTTCTCCCATTTTTGTGGTGCTGGGAATTGAACAGGGGTCCCTAGTGACTCCAGAGCAGCATTCTACCAACTGAATTAAACCCAACTTATTATTTAGAGCTTATTTTATTCCAAGTATTGAATGCTGAATGGCCAACCTCCAGAATGCAGGAACCAGGGCTAACGGTAAAAGAAAATAGGTAGTATAAGAGCTGGAATATGGCCAGATGTGGTGACATACCTCTGCCATCCCAGTGACTCAGGAGGCAGAGACAGGAGGATCACAGGTTCAAGGCCAGAGGAAGACTGCTTACTTTAGAGAGACTTGTCTCAAGGTAAAAAATAAATAGAGAATGAGGGTGCTGGCCACTAGTAGAGCAAATGCAATAAGTATGGATGAGGCCTTGAGTTCAGCCCCATGTACAGGAAAAAAAAAACAAACAAACAAACAGGGAAAGCCTGGAATATACATAAGATATTGGAATATGAGAGCTATATTCAGTACAGGAAAGACAGAAACAAATTTTGAAAGTGGCAAAAAAAGATGTTTCAAACATATGCAAGATGTTAGGTGATAAGTTACTAAAAATCATTAATACTTTTGCTCTTGCTGATTACTTATTTGAATGACTTCTGTAACCAGTTGAGTTATTGGGAGTCAATATGTGTCTTACTCATTTATGAAATCCTACTCCTTCAGAATGCTCCTGCAGCCATAGCCCTGCAGCATCCGATCTCGTCAGATCTCTGAAGCTAAGCAGGGTCTGGCCTGGTTAGTACTTGGATGGAAGACCACCTTTGAACACCAGGTGTTGTAGGCTTGGGAGACAGACCGGCAACCCACTCCCAAAAATCAATCCGCCATTGAAAACCCTATGAACAGCAGAGAAGCACTGACAATGGTGTTTCGCCTTTTGTAGGTAGGGTCGCTATGAGTCCGATACCGACTTAATGGCACCTAACAACAACAACAACAACAACAACAACAACAACATCTCCTTCAGAATAGCTAGCTGTCACCTAAAATAATTGTGCAGTAGATGATTATAGCAATACTGAATGGGAAAAAAAAAGATATAACCTGCTCTATTTTGTTGTGCAACATGATTTTCTGACAAAATAATATATAAAACACCATTGTACTGAATATAATGGAGAGAGTATTTTTCTATGCTGACTTTGCAGTTCTTGAGGACTTCACTAACAAACTAGTTAATTTATATACATAGCATGAGAGAATCTCACTTAAATTTATAATCTGTTATAAGCTAAATTTTATTGTCATCCATATTCACAGACAAAAAAATGAATCTTAAAGAAATCAAATAACCTTGAATAGTCACCAACTTTGCACCCTCCCCCCAAAAGATTACTCACTAGATAATGTCTTAACTATAGTATTTCCTACCTGCTCTTTTATTTTCTACAATAATTATTATCATGATCATATTTTTGTTAGGCTTTCACCATGCCACACTTTATTTTTCTCTCACATAATCTGATATTCAAATCTCTATTAGTAACCATGATATTACATGTGACTCAAACTCATTTTATGGCCAAAATGTTTGAACAGTAGTTAAACTAAAATAAATAGAAGTATAAACTGTGAGATATTTCTATGTATTATCTTATTCACAAAAATGTGCATATTAGTTATTATTCATGTATTATAATTGAGGAACTCATAGAGTGCTAGTTGAGATGTGCTTGAGGTTAAAATAAATATCCATAAGGTAGTGTCAGCAAACCAACTGCATTACTTACTGTGCTGTTTTGTAGTAGGACCCATGAGTAAAGATGGAGCGAGATACCTGAGAGAGACCAGGACTAGGAATTATGCACCTAACAAAAGAGTAGATCAATAAATAGGTAGATGAATATACAGATATAGACCTATATATAAATGTACGTATATATATATTTATACTCACATATGTACTATGTATTTATATATGTATACTCACATAGGAAGATCTAGAAATATATACATGTATATGTAATCCACAATTTTAGTAAAATTGGTAAAAATTGGCTTAATATTCTTTTGTCTTTGGACCCTTTCTGCCTTTTCACTCCAAGTTGGGAAAACATCCTCATCTTCTGTAATGCATATATAATAGAATTCCTAAAATGTGCTAAGGCCAAGTTGCTCTCTAACATTTCCACTTCAATTTCTGAAATTTGGTGTGAAATTATTAGACCAATTGTTCTTGCTAAGTATATCCAATCATAAGTCTTCAATAAATGTCATGTAGCTTGAATGGTTTGTACAGAGAGGGAAGTTCTTAGAAAAACAGGACTGAGTCATAAAGTAAGTTTTGAGAATACTAGATTTCTTTGATTGTTCTATGCACAATTTTATTTCCCAAATATGAAATTCCAATGATAGACTATTGCATCAAAATATAGGTAACATAAGTAAAATATTGAGAGCCCTCCACTTTTGTGAGGGAATTAAAAAATCTGAACATGTAACTGCATGTACAGGGTATGACCTGAAGCCCCTTTTCTCTAACTCCGTGAGACTAAAGGGGCTTTGGGCCATTTTATGAAATGTCCCTGAAATTTCTAAAAATACATCAAATGCAGTTTCCATTTTTCTTTCTTTCTTTCCTTCTTTCCTTCCTTCCTCCTTCCTTCCTTCCTTTGTTCTTTCCTTCCTTACTTCTTTCTTTCATTGATTCTTTCCTTTTTCTTTTTCTTTTTCTTTCTTGCCTTCTTTCCTTCCTCCTTCCCACCTTTGTTCCTTCTTTCCTTCTCTACTCCCTCCCTCCCTCTCTTCCTTCCTTCTTTCATTTTTTCCATCCTGTCCTTCCTTCTTTCCTTTGTTCCTCCCTCCCTTCTTCCTTCCTTCCCTTCCCTTCCCTTCCCTTTCCTTCCTTCCTTCCTTCCTTCCTTCCTTCCTTCCTTCCTTCCTTCCTTGTTTTAGGAAAGGGTGTCACTATGTAGCTCAGGCTGGCCTTAAACTTGTGGCAGACATAGTGCCTCAGACTCCCAAGTTTTGAGATTTCAGGTTTCTGCCACCATGCCCAACTGTATGTTCCATTTAGAATCCAGAATATATCAGAGTAAAAATTTATATTATATATTGTTCAATGGCCCAAAACTTGTGATATTATTTGCTTTAGACTGACAACAACAAAAAAAATTGATGATTTCAGGTATCAAGACCATTTGTTCAACTCTCTTAGATTATTGATATAGCTACCCCAATCTCTTTCTCATTTTAATGATCTCCTTGACCCAGGAACTTAGGCCAAATATGAGAAAGGAATGAGGGAGAAATCTCTGGCGCATGTGTGTGTGTAGATGGGGTAGGTGAAAAGTAGGTTAGTAACTATATGACTGAATTTTTATTGACTTTAGAAAACTGATCCTTCCTTCCAAAAAAAAGTTACAGTCATTCATTGGACTAGTTCCGTGACCCTATCTGGGAATGATGTGTGAGGTACAGTTACTGTTTCTATCTTGTCTGAAATGAGGTATTATTTTGCCCACATTCCTATTTCTCAAATATGCAATTCTGGACAATAGACTATTTCATCAAAATATAACTATCATAAATAAAATATTGAGAGCATTTCCCACCAATTTTGTGAGGAAACTCAAAATCTGATCAAGCAATTGTATTTAAAAGCCATGATATGAAGCCCATCTTCCCCAGGCAGAGCACACTAGGGGATATCCATATTTCCATCAGTTGATTTGAGTTTTTATAAGAGCATGACATATTTTATTTTGCAGAAATGGGACGCTTTAAGAAATCCTAGAATAATTAAAGGGAAAGGTCAACCGAATATCTGATTCAAGGCTCTGAGTTTTGTGGTCTCTCAGATTTGTGGTTTTTAATACTTTTAATATACATTTTTATTTTATTTCATTGTTTTTCACCATTTAATACTCATTAAAATTGCAATTAATTACATTTGGACCTGTAGAACAGCTGCTTGAACACCTAAATACTCATTCAACCACAGCTTGAAATATTTTCTAAATAGTTTGCTTCTGAACTGAATATGTACATTTTTCTGATCATTATTCCTTAAACAATACAGCATAGAAACTATTTACATGGCATTTACTTTGTGTTAGGTTTTATATGTAATCTTTAGATGACTTAAACTATACAGAGGAATATGTATCGGTTATAGGCAAATGCTACATAATTGTATGTGAAGGACTTGACCCTCAGCAGATTTTGCTGTCTGCAGATATCCTGGAACAAATCCAAGGGATCGTTGTTAATATTTTTTGAAAGGAGAGGTCAGTTTCCTAAAAGCCAATACAATTTCAGTCACATGCAATGATTAACCTATTGTACATCCATCCATTTTCTAACTGCTAGATAAAAGAATCAGAACTGCTTACGACTAGTCAGATACCAATTCTTTTTTTCTTTTTCCTCTCCCCCCCCATCAATCATTGTCAGAAAGGTAATCAAGCATCAGTGTCCATGCCAGGAGCCTACACTCTGAACAAGTTGGAAACTTTCCATTGAAGAATGTATGGGCAGAAATTTCTGTATTTCAATCTACTAAAATTCCAATATACTTTCCACTGTACCAGTATAACTATTGATTAACTGTGCAAGTGAAAGCTGTAACTCTGAATTTCAAAGTGAAGAATTTGCAAGAAAACTGCAGTTCTTTAGTTTATGTTACCAGTTCCCACACTTACTTACAACCGCACATATAACATTTGGAGGAATGTTGAACACACTGAAATGTTACTGACAGCCTAAAATGGACTTTCTATAATTTTGTGTGTTATCATAGGAAAAAACGAAGGAACCGAAGTAATGGAGATACTGACAGTAAGACTGAATTAGGCAGAAATCCTAGTTGTTTGGGGACATTATAGAAAAAAAAGTGTGGTAGAAGATCCTGAAAAAAAACTATAAAAGATATCAATGTGATGTATTCTCACTCCTTAGGACTTTTAATGTTCAATTGTCATTGCAAACAAAATTATTTATCTTTTTT
>VMDO01032653.1:0-18762 GCA_007922755.1 Pedetes capensis | reverse complement strand
AAAAGCTAAGAATGGTGTTATTATAGATGGTCTAGAAAATGCATGTAATAGTTCTGACAAGGTAAAAAGAAAGTTCACTGCAGGAAAAGTTTCTATCTTAAACAGAATTGGAACCCAAGGGCATATAGAAAAATATTACCATAAAAAGACAAGTAAATGGTAGAGAAGTCTTTGATAAGTGTGTGGAATGCAGGGAAGCACACAAGAGAGTAAGAAGGAACCTATATGGATAATATACAACAAAATGCATATATGGAAATGTAACAATGAAAAGCATATCAGAATGAATCACATTAAGGTGTACATTAAAAATTTCTAATAATAAAAGCTGTCTGTGAACAAAGAATTCAACTGAGCTGTTTTTTTAAAGTGGGGGTACACGAGCCAACCCCATAGTTCCTGCCACCCTCATCCTGCCACTCAAACTCTGTACCTTGTCTGGGCACGTACACTACTATCTGTACCAATGTCTGGACTGCAGGCCGGTGTTTCAGGTCCCTCACAACTGCTGGGGCTGCCAAGACCAGAGGTCCTTGCCAGCAACAGAGCTCACCTCAGTAGTACCTTAGGAAATCCCCACTGCCTGATAGATGTCACAACATCTATTGTAGGAGTGGCCACACAGTGAGCACCCCACACCCATTACTGTCTACACCACACTTGCCTGAGCCAATAGAGTGTCCCCAACCCTGCATGGTCCCCAAAGACAGTAGGTTCCTTGAACTCTGTTATGATAAACACCTGGCTCAAAATCATTAATTATAAACAAAGAAGCTATAAGGGGAAAACACTACAGTACCCAACTAGAACAAAAGCCAACTTTACATACTAAACTGCTACTCCAAGACAAATCTTCAAGAGAAAGCTGCTTGCTATGAAAGCTACCCCTTACAAGTTACAGAAATAAATAATCCACCAGATGTGCAAATCACAACATAGATGATAAAGAAGCATGAATAAACAAGGCAACATGACACCTAAAAAAGAACAAAAAAAAAACTTCTCTAGGAACAGATCATACAATACATATGGATGAAATGCCTCATAACGAGTTTTGGAAATATTTATTTAAAAAGTTTAAGAAGCCAGGTTCAATGGGTCATAGCTATAATCCCAACAACTCAGGAGGCCGACTGGAGAATCACAATTTCAAGATCAGAGGCAGCCTGTGTAACTTAGCAAGACCCTGTCTCAAGATAAAAAATACAAAAGGGGCTTGGGGTGCAGCTTAAAGGTAGAGTGCTTACAAGGTACATGTGTGGCCCTGGGTTCAGCCCCACGGGTACTGAAAAAAAAAGGAAACAAAAGAAAAAACACAAGGAGTCAGTTGTGGTGATGAATACCTGTAATCTCAGTACTTGGGAGGCTGAGTCAGGAGAATAGCAAGTTTGAGGCCAGCCTGGGCTACATAATGAGACCGTGTCTCAAAAAAAAATGCTTAAGAAGGCCCAAGAGAATACAGACTGCTTAATGAAATTAGGAAAATAATGCATGATATGAATGAAGAATCCAGCAGAGAGTAAGAGAGAGATTTTAAAAGAATCAAACAGAAATCTTGAGAATTTGCACATCAGTAATTCAAATAAAAAAAAAATGAGAGCCTCAGGAACAAATTAGATCAAGAAGAGGAAGGAACAGCTGAACATGGTGGCAGGTCTTTGGGAAAAAAAACAATAAAAGAAAAAAAGAAAAAGAATAAAAAAGCATGAAGAGAACCATTAAGACATTTGGGACCCATTAAATTAACAAATATCTTGATTTTTTGGAGTACTAGAAGGAGAAGAAAAGGAAAAAGGCATAGAAAAACCTATTCAATTAAATAATAGGTGAAACATTCCCTAATTTGGGGGAAGGACATAGATAACCAGGTATAAGAGTCACACAGGAACCCAAATAGACATGACGGGAAAAGATCCTCACTCAAGTATATTATACCCTAAGTGACAAAAGACGGAATTCTAAAAACGAAAGCAAAAAGCACCAAATCACATGCAAGTCAATCCCCATTAGACTAACAGCATATTTTTCAGCAGAAAGCATACAGACTAGGAAGAAATGGAATGAGATACTCCATGTCCTGAAAGAAAATAACTGTCATCCAGGATTACTGTACAAAGAAAAGCTATCTTTCAGAAATTATGGAAAAATAAAAACTTTTCAAACATGCAAAAGTAGGGAATTCATCACTACCAGACTGGCTTTACAAAACAATGCTTAAAGGAATCCTACATTGAGAAGCAAAAGGAAGATAACTACCATGAAAACATGTGAAAGCCTAATATCCACTAATAAAGTAAATGTACAAAAGACAAAGAGAAAATAATCAAATGTTATCAATACAACAGACCACCAAATCAAAAAGATGAAAATCAAGAGAATATAACAAATGATATTCAAAATAAATAGAATAAATTTAACATATGACAAGAGTAAGTCCTTGCATATCTATAATGACCTTGAATGTAAATAGAATAAGTTCCCCCGTTAAAAATACAAACTAGCTGAGTGAATATAAAAGCAAGTCATACTGATATGCTGCCTAGAAGAATCTCACCTCAGCAGTAAAGACACACAGAGACTGAAAGTAAAAGTATGGTAACAGTTATTCCATATAAAGAGATACCAAAACAGAGCAGCAGTAGCTTTGCTTATACCAGACAGAATACATTTAAAGACAAGACTACAAAACTTACAAAGAGCACTTTATAATGCTGAATTCAACAAGAAGATATAATAACTAATTATGTATGCACCTAATGCCAAAGTGTGCCTTATTTTATAAAACAAACACTCTTAGATCTAAAACTAGACATAAGATCCAATACAATAAGAATGAAAGACTTCAAAAATCCACTCTTATCAATAGCTAGATCATCCAGATCAAAAATCAAACAAATAAACATCAGTGCTAAACTACACTATATATCAAATAGACTTAAAAGACATTTGCAGAACATTCATCCAATACATTATTATTTTTCAGTACATGAAACATTCTCTACAATAGACCATATATTAAGTCATAAAACAAGTCTCAACAATTCAAAAAGAATTGAAATCACACCATATGTATTCTTTGATCATAATGGAATAAAACCATAAATTAACAACAAAAGAAATATCAGAAACTATAAAAATTCATGAAAAATTAACAACATGCCACTGAACAAAAAGTAGGTCATTAAATAAATCAAAATGATATTAAAATTATTCCTGAAACAAATGAAAATGGAAATACAACATGCCAAAACTTAATGGGATACAACAAAACCACTATTAAGAGATAAGTTTCTACTAATATATGTCTAAATCAGAAAACAGAAAAATTTCAAATGAAGAACCTAATGGTACATCACAGAGTAAATGTAAACCACACCCAAAATCAGAGGAAAGAAAGAAATAAGAAGGATAGAAGAATAAATACATGAAAGAATCTAAAATTATAGCAAATCATTGAAAAAAATAGGTTTTTTCAATATAACAGTCTATAAACCTTTACCTCAACTAAGAAGAAAAGAGAGATGACCCAAGTAAAATTAAAGATGAAAAAGTGAACATTGCAACTGATAGATGATAGATAGGTATGTAGGTAGGTAGGTAGATGGATGAATAGATAGATGATAGATAGGGAGATCACTGTTGTTAGGTGCCATCGAGTCAGGTTTTATTCATAGAGACCCTTATAGCATTTTCAATGGTTAATTGTTTGGGGGGATTGTTTCAGGAGTGGACTGCCACATCCTTCTCCATTTTTGCAGTGTTGGGGACTGAATCCAGGTCCTCAGAAAGTACAGAGAAGTACTCTACCAACTGAGTTAAACTCCAGTATATACATGAAAACCTATAAGTCAATAAATTGGAAAACCTAGAAGAAATTTCTGGGTACATATAACTTACCAAAGTTAATCCATGAAGACATAGAAATCCAAAATAGACTAATAGCAAGTAGTGAAATTGAATCAGTCACACACAGTCCTCAACAAAAAAAAAGTCCAGGGCTAGATGGCTTCACTGCTGAATTCTATCAAACATTTAAAGAATTAACGATAATTCTTATTAAGTTATTCTAAAGAATTGAGAGAGAAGGAACTTTTCAAACTCATTCTATGAGTCTAGCATGATCATGACACCAAAACAAGACAAGGATGCAACAGCAAGAATACCAACAGAAATTCATAGACCAATATCCATGGTGAACATAAATGCAAAAGTTGTCATCAACATACTAACAAAGCATAGCCAATAGCACATGAAAAATGTCATTCACTGTGATCAAGTTGAATTTATTCCAGGAATGCAAGGATGGTTCAACATACACAAATCAACAAATGCAATATATCACATCAACAGAAGAAAAGATAAAAGTCATATGAGTATCTCAGTAGATGCAGAAAAAGTATTTCATATAATTTAACATTCCTTCTTGATAGAAACCTTTAACAATTTGGGCATAGAATGATTACAGCTCAACATAACTAAGGCTATGTACGGCAAACTCATGACCAATATCACAGCAAATATGAAAAGCTGAAAACATTTCACCCAAGATCAGGGAAAAAAATGTATTCACCTTCACTTTTCTTATTCAATATAGTATTAGAAACATGGGCCTCAGCAATTAGTCAAGAGAAAGAGTGAAATAAAAGGCATACTCACAAGAAAGGAAGAAGTCAAATTATTTGCACATGATATGATATTATATATAGGAAAAACTAAAGAGTACACTAAAGGACTCTTAGAACTGATAAAGGAATTCAGTAAAGCTATGAGATACACCAACAACAAAAACAACATGAGATGCTAAATACATATATAAAATTTAATAACATTTAATACAATAATAATGGCATTACTAAGAGAGAAATCATAAAAGCAATTTCACACACAATG
This sequence comes from Pedetes capensis, assembly GCA_007922755.1. Lineage (NCBI taxonomy): Eukaryota > Metazoa > Chordata > Mammalia > Rodentia > Pedetidae > Pedetes > Pedetes capensis. Next base: position 13,872 of record VMDO01032653.1, on the reverse strand, counting down.
GGCACAAAAAATAAAATGCATAGAAATATTTCACCAAGTAAATAAAAGAATTCTACAATGAAAATTGCCTGCAGCCGTAGCCCTGTGGCATCCTATCCCATCAGATCTTAGAAGCTAAGCAAGGTCGGGCCTGGGTCATACTTGGATGGGAGACCACCTGGGAACACCAGGTGCTGTAGGCTTGGGAGAAGGAAGGACCCGGCAACCCACTCCCAAAAATCAATCCGCCATTGAAAACCCTATGAACAGCAGAGAAGCACTGACAAATAGTGTTTCGCCTGTTGTACACAGGGTCACTATGAGTCAGATACGGACTCGATGGTGCCTAACAACAACATCAACACAATGAAAATTGCAAAACAATGATGAAAGAAATTGAAGAATGCACAAAAATATAGATCTACATCGCATGTCCATGGGCTGGAAGAATTAATATTATATAATGTCCATACTCCCAAAAGTTTTTTACAGATTCAATGCAATACCCATCAAAATACCAATGACAGTCTTCAAAGAACTAGAACTAACAATCCTAAAACTCATCTGGAAGTACAAAAAATGCTGAATTGCCAAAACAATCTTGAACAAAAACAACCGGGCTGGGAGCATCATAATACCTGATTTGAAGACATACTACAGAGCCATCGTAACCTAAAAAGCAGAGTCCTGGCATGAAAACAGGCACATAGACCAGTGAAATAGAATAAAAATCCCAGAAATAAATCCCACATCCACAGCTATGAAAATTTGATATTAAAACATGATCCCTACCTTTCACACTGTACAAAAATCAACTCAAAATGGATGAATGACCTTCATTTATGACTTGAACACTTGGAAATTGCTAGAGGAAAACAAAGTCAAACATTATATGATATAGGCATAGGCAAATACTTTTTGGAAAGAAATCTAACAGCTCAGAAAGTAAGAGCAAGAATTGACAAATAGGATTGCACCAAATTAAAATGCATTTGCACAGCAACATAAACAATTTACAAGGTGAACAGACAGTCTACAGAATGGAAGAAAATATCTACCAACTATTCATCTGACAAAGGATTAATATTCATAATATATAAGGAACTCAAAAAACTTAACAATAAAAATCAAATTTGAAAATGGGCAAATTAACTAAATAGATTTCTGTAAAAATAAATGGCCAACAAATATATGAAAAGATGCTCACTTGCATTATATGGAAATATGAATCAAAACCACAATGAAATTCTACCTCTCCTCAGTTAGAATGGCTTTTATTTTTAAAAAAAGAAACAAAAAGCATACAAAGACTCTTATGAATGATATTACTAGGTATGTCTCCTCTCTTCTTTCTCTTCCCTTGCCATCAAAACACATCTGATGGAATGATAATAGATGTGAAATGATAAAAGATGTGTGGACCAGAACCAAGTTGCCCAGGTCAACTTTTGTGAGTGGAGAACCACTCAAATCCCGTACATGTGAGGCAACCCAACCAAATCAACAAAACCCCTAGAAAACCATTCAAAATATATGAACAACAAACACTTGGTGTATACCAATGAGGTTTTGTGGTTATTTACTAAAGGACATCATTGTGGGTTTAAATAACTAATATTCCTTCCTACCCCCATTGCACATCTCTATACTCCACAGGCCCTTCTGATACATCATCCCCTGGGATAACTCCATACTTGTTTCTTCATAAATTTTCCCTCTACCTTTCATTAAAAATCACACCTTTGGGAGATACATGGTGCAAGTTACCTTTTGCAACATTTGTTGGTGTTAGATGCCATCAAGTCAGATTCAACTCATAGCATCCTTATTACAACAGAATGAAATACTACCCAATGCTGTGCCATGCACATGATCTTTTTATGTTTGAGCCCACTGTTGCAATCGCTATGTTACTTCTCATTTTGAGTTGTGCTACATCAGCAAAAGGAGGTCCCAGGGGCTTTAGTCCATTCCCATCATTAAGGTCAACCCTACTTTAAGGAGACAACTCTTCCCCAATCACTTGCTGAATGCCTTCCAGCCTGGAGATCTCATTTTTTAGCACAATATTTGACGATGCTTCTTTGCTATTCATAGGGTTTTCAATGGCTAATAGGCTGCCAGGTCCTTCTCCCTAGTCTTAGTCTGGAAGCTCAGCTGAAAGCTGTCCACCATGGGTGGCCCTGCTGGTGTCTGAACTACTGGTGGCATAACTTTCAGCATCACAACAATACACAAGCCCCCATAGCACGACAAGATGACAGACATGTGAAGGTTTTACAAAACTAGGGCTACTTAATCTTTATCTTTCTAGCATTTTTGATCTATTACCAGGATCTTCCATTTTAGCCTCCTTGTCTGAACATTGAAAGAAAAAAAAGTCTTCTACCCAAACTCTCTGTGTGTGTGTGTGTGTGTGTGTGTGTGTGTGTGTGTGTGTAAAACATTATATATTTGGGGAGATTTCTTACAAAAAATGTTTCCAAGCCTATATACACTTTATTAGTCAAGTTTCCTTTTTTCTTCTAATCCAGATAACTGGCTCTGTGGAATAATTAATCTTGTATATTTTATACTTAACACCAAAGTAGCTCTTCTATGTCACCTTACCCTATAATGAAAGGTTGGCTATGAAAGGCAACACTGCCGGAGGCCAAAGTCATCTGAAATTTTAGTAACTTATTTTCTGATTTGATTAAAGTTTGCTTCTTCATAGAAATGCATCACAGTTATATTTAGTTGGTTGAGTTCACCAATAATAGAGCCAAAATATATTTCAGAGACAATAACAAGCTAAAATACAGAAAAAAGATTTAGGATATCCCCAAATGCATTATTTTACAGAGTGTTAAGGACTCTCTCAATTCACTGTGATGTTTTTCCTTATAAAAATAGTCTCATCCTTGTCCCAAAAGTGTCAAGAGCTATTTTAGGAGATGGTTTAGACAAGTCAATTATGATCAGGATATCTTGTGGGGCAAAGGTCCACAGACACGAGAGAAGGCACTCTGACCTGGAAAGGAGCATGTTTATTTTGGGGTAAGTAAAGAGGAGGGAGAGGATGGGGAAAGACACTGCCCAGCAGTGGTATGGCTACTGCTGAAAAGAGCTGCTTTGAGGCTGAGAGTTACATGGGCATGGGGAACCTTGGTGAGAAGCAAGGTTGGGGATTACTAAAAGGGTGTATTCTTCTGTGTGATTGGGGAACAGGGAAAATTCTGACCTTGGTGACCAACTTATTTTAAAAATGTTTGGCCATTTGCTTTTGGATATTATTTTGGCCTTGAGGCCATGTATGGCTCTTTGTTCCCTTAAATAATACTTTATACTCAATCAACATGATTTCTAACAATCTGAGGCCACCAACACATTACTTTAATGTTGTTTTACAGATTTTAAAATCCAGTTTTGTAATGTGCTCCCAAGAACATGAAAATACTTTTTCTTTCCTCATTCATTTTGTCTTTCTCTATCTGAAAATAATTGACCCCTCGATCCTTCTTTTGTGTATTTATAAGCTACAGACTTCTATGATTGAATTTCAACTTTTTGGTTTTATAAATATCAGAGATATATTATTAGCTCTCTAAAAATAATTTCAGCCATTTTGAACCACTTTTGGGGTAGCATTTATTACGAAAGCCGAATCTTAAAAACCAACACCAAATCTCTTACATGTGCAAGAGAGGCAAGCTTTTTTTTTTTTTTTCAGTTACCTCATCAGAGAGCAAAGTTTCTTTTAAGAAGCCTCACTTTGCATGCACCCTTGCTTCCATATGTATTTAATGATGATAAGGATACTTTGGACTAATTTATAAAATGTAATGGTTTGTCTGACAATAAACTGTCATTTACTCACTGTAAATCCGCTAAGTCTATCAAAAGCAAATCACAATTTTGGAGTGCTGTTAAACACTTTGCATATTTTCATAGTAAATCAGCACTTGGTTATTTAACACAGGTGTTTCTGTAATTTCACTACTTTAGGAAAATTCAATGCTCAATGGCCCTGAAGCACTTCCACCTGTCGAGTGTATTGTCCATTATTACTATGCCGAATGAAATTATAAAATGTGTAAAATGTTTAACTGATTAAAGATTTGGGTCTGTATATTCTGATTCTGGTTTTATTTTTCTTATCACTTCATTCATGTTAAGTGCATGTTCACACCCCATACCCCTCCAAAAAGCTAACATTGCTAATGTTCTATTTAGCAAGAAATACAGATGTTATGTTCAAAGGAAGACCTTCAACTCAAAGAACAGTTTGTATGCTATGAACCTTGCTTTGAAGAGAAATGAAGCAAGTCAGAAAGCCAGTGGACTATTGAAGCGATACTACTTTATGATACAACATTTTAAACTCTACTGGAATGATAGCTCATTGCAAAGCATTAAATGATTTTATAATTCATTCCAAAAGTATTTTTTTAGCACAAATAGGCACAGAGATGGGAGGATTATGATACTTCGGACTGTGCTATGCAAAAAATGTGAAGTATATAAATAAAATAAAGCCATGTCTCTGCCCACTCAAAAACCTTACCAATTAGTTTGGAATGGAAAACTTATCTGAGAAACAATTAACGAACAAGCAGATGTTAAATCTTCTCAAACAAGGTGAAACTGGAGGTGAACTTCAGAAAATTCAAACAAAAAACCCTATAATCTTTTCAAGGGGAAGCAATTAGCATTAGCAAACTGTGGAGGTGGGAAAAAACAGGAGTAAGGCCTTGAAAATTGTGGGTTGAGACACTGAAAAAATGATATACCACTTTTGCTGAATTCAAAACTTTTGATTGTGGTATTTGTATCATTTTTACTATTCTAAGTATTTTAAAATTTTTATTATGATTTCTTATTTCTCCCATGAGTAATTTAGAAATATGTTTCTAATTTCTGTAAGTATCAATGTCTTTTCTTTTTCTGTTTAAAATTGATATCCAACTTAATTTCATTATTATCAAAACTGATCCACTTAATATACATGCTTGAAATTTTTGACAGCTTCGTCAGGGGTTAATGGGTTCAGTATTTATCATTGTCCTATCTTTTCTTAAGAAGAAAATATATGCCCTCTAACTGTTGTGGACGTAGGGTTTGTGCACGCGTGTGTGTGTGTGTGTGTGTGTGTGTGTGTGTGTGTAACCTGTTATTGAATGGTCTTAACATCAGCTGAAAGAAGTCTGTTGAAAACTTATAGCGTAATGATGAACTCATATATTTCTCTCTTATATTTTCCCCATTTCACTTTACAACTTTAAGTTATCAGTTGCATACGCATAATCCCATTATCATCATGTAGTGATCCTCTTTACCCCTATTAATTGTATCTCTTAAAGTGTATTCTGTCTGTTATTTATATAGCTATGCCCACTTTATTTAAGATTTGTCGGTATAATTAATATTTTGTCTGATATACATTTTTCAATCATTTTAAACTTTCCATGTTTTTATGTATTAGGACTATGTCTTTAAATAGTGTCTGGATTATTTTTTAGTCAGTGAGATAATCTAATCTTCTAACAAGTGAGTTTAGTTCAATCACATTTATTGTGATTTACTCACATATTTAAACCTGACCTTCTTTCTACAATCTTTGTACTTTCCTTTTCTCCTGATTAAATTGTAAAAGAATAAAATAAATCTAATAAAATTTTATTGAAGACTCAAGAATGCTGGAGCACTCTAAACCTAACCTCCTCTTGATTTACACAACTTTGTTTTTCATCACTTTAGTTCTCTTTCTTGAATATGACACATGGGATATTATTATTGTTCTCATTTATATACATATACACATGTGTCACTAATTTCTGAGCCCTTCATTCACATTTTCCTATCAGAAATTACCTCTTGTTCATCGATCAGGAGAATTAATATTGTAAAGATGGCTATATTACCAAAAACAATTTATAGCTTTTATACAGTCCTCATTAAAATTCCAATGACAGACATTGCAGAAATTAAAAAAAATACTAAAATACATATGGAAGGACAAAAGACTGTGTACAGCCAAAACAACCTTGTTGTTGTTAGGTGGTGTCAAGTCATGTCTGACTCATAGAAACTCTCATAGAGTTTTCAATGGCTGTCTGTTTTGGGATTGCCTTGGGAGTGGATTGCCACATCCTTCTGCCATTTTTGCAGTGCTGGGACCTCAGAGAATGAAGAGCAGTCCTCTACCAACTGAGCTAAATCCCAGCCCCCAAGTAACCTCAAGCTGCAGAAATAGCACAGGCAGGTTCATTCTACCTGATTTCAGACTATACTATAGGGCTATAATGGCCAAAAAACAGCTTGCTATTGGCAAAAAAATGGGTTTGAAGATCAACAGAACAGAATTGAGCACCCAGAGATAAACTCATGCAACTACAGCCACCTGATTTTTGACAAAGGGGCTAAATACATTCAATAGAGAAAAGTAGCCTCTTCAAAAAATGGTGCTGGGAAAATTGGATATCCATTTGCAGAAAATTGAAATAGACCTTTATCTCTCAATTTGCATGAGTTACTTTGAAATGGATAAGAGACCTCAACATAAAATGGGAAACATTAAAATTACTAAAAGAAAAGATGGGAAACATACCCCACCATAAAGGCATAGGAAAGTATTTCCTTAACAAAACTCCAGTCACCTGGGAAATAGCACCAAGAATTAATAAATGGGATTACATGAAATTAAAGTGCTTCTGTACAGCAAAGGAAACAATCAACAGAGTTAAGGGAGAATGCATAGAATAGGTGAGAATCTTTGCATTCTACACATCAGACTGAGGACTAATTTCAAGAATACACAAAAAAGTTAAGAAAGAAAATACCAAGACAACAAATAACCCAATACATAAATAGGCAAAGGAAATGAACAGACAGTTCTGAAAGTAAGAAGTTCTAAAGACCAAGTAGCACAGGAGAAAATGTTCAACATCCCTAGGTATTAGGGAAATGCAAATAAAAACACTGAGATTCCATCTCTCTCCAGTAAGAATGACCAAGATCAAGGAAGTAAATTATAGCCAATGCTGGCGAGGATGTGGAGAAAAAGAAACCCTTTTACACTGTTGAAGGGGCTGTAAGTTAGTTCAACAATGTTCTAATTGAATACTAAGATGTCTTAGCAAACTAAGAATGGAACTGCCATATGACGCAGCTATACCACTCCTGGGAATAAATTCAAAGGATGATAAGTCATCATGCCACAGGGACATCTGCATTTCCATATTAAACACAGCACTCTTCACAATTGCAAGGGTATGGAACCAATCAAGATGTCCATCAAGAGGAATGGATTAAAAAAAGTTGTGGGTATAAATGCCAATGGAATATTACTCAGCAATGAAAAAGAATGAAATAATATCATTTGCAGCAAAATGGATGGAACTGGAGAACATCATCTTAAGCAAACAAACTCAGGCCCCAAAATAAAAATATCATATGTTCTTACTCATATCTGCCAGCTAAATCTAACTTAAAGGGAAAAAATACAAAACTATACATATATAGATATTTAAAATGAATAATCTGGCTCATCTACAAAGGGAAAATATAACCAGAGTAGAAAGAAGAGGGAGAGGAATAGCAGGGGTAAGCAAAGGTTGTGAAAGTGAGTGGGGGGGGCATAATGCAAAGGGATAAAGGAGAGGATAATCTCAATTTATATGATGCAACTACACAAACCCTTGGAAAACTAGAGGAATATAACCTACAATTGTATATGAATTTTGCTACATATTAAACTGTTCCATAAATTATGTAAACTGGTGAAAGTGTAACCAAAAGCAATGTAATAGTTTCACAATGGAAATAGCAAAAGCCTTATTACTCTGTACCCCAGTAATATTTATTAATACAAGGCAAAAAAACATGGCAATAATTAATGCTTGCCTATTAAAGCAGGGTCGGGCCTAGGTTAGTACTTGGATGGGAGACCACCTGGGATCACAAGGTATTATAGGCTTGGGAGAAGTACTTGGCAACACACTCCCAAAAAGATAATCAGCCATTGAAAACCCTATGAATAACAGAGAAACACTAATAAAATTGTTTTGCCCCTGTTGTACATAAGGTCACTCTGAATGGGACACGAACTTGACAGCACCTAACAACAATAACATTAATAACTACTGTCAATGAATGGCATTAAACTCCTCAATCCAAAGAAATAGAGTTACTGAATGTATTAAAAATTTAATATCAAATTCTGTGCTATCTACAAGAAATTCACTTTAGATTTCAGGACACACCTACTGAAAAAGAAGGGATGAAAAATGGTATTCCATACAATGGCAGATAAAAGAAATCAGAGGTGGTTATACTTACATGATAAAATTTAAGTCAGAGCTGTCACAAGAGACAAAGAACATTAGTGATGATAAGAGGGTCAATTAACCAGCAATTTAGAGCAATTATAAATTTGGATGCACTAAATATCTGAGCACCTTAATGTATAAAATAAACACTGACAGAACTAAAGGGAGAAACAAATAACAATATGATAATGTTAGGAGAATTGAAAATCTTACTTTCAATAATTGATAGTACAACCAGGCAGAAAGGCAACAAACTGCAACTTCAACAACACTGTAGACCAAAAGAACTCATCAGATAAATACAGAACATTTCACCTAACACTAGCAAAATGGTCATTCTTCTGAGGAGCACACAGTACATTTTTAGAATACATCATATATTAGGTCACAGAATAAATCTTAACAAATTTAAGAAGATGAAAATCATACCAAATATCTTCTAGTCACAATGGAATGAAATCAATAGCAGAAGAAATATGGGAAAATTTACAAGTATGTGGAAATTAAACAACACATTTGAACAGCCAGTAATAAATCTAAAAGGAAATCAGAATATACCTTGAGACAAATGAAAATGAAACTAAAACATACAAAAACTTATGGGCTTCAGCAAAACCACTATGATGAAGGAAGTTGTCTTAGCCCATTCAGACTGTTATTACAAAAATATCATAAACTGTGTGGCTTATAAACAATAGAAATTTATTTCTCATAGTTCCAGAGACTGGGAAATCCAAGATGAAGAAATTAACAGATTCAGTTTCTGAGGGTCAGTGTTTTAGATGTCTGTCTTTTCACTTTAACCTCACATGGTTGGAGGGGTGAGTAAGTTCTCCCGGTTCTTTTTTATTAGGGTCCTAATCACATTCATGAAGTCTCTATCCTCATGACTTAATCATCTCTGAAAGGTTCCACCCTAGAGTACCATTATCTTAGGGGCTAGGATTTCAATATTTAAATTTTGGAGAGATGTAAACATTCAGATCATAGCAGAAGGTTATAATAATAAACACCTACATTCTAAAAAGAAGAAAGATCTCAACAATTTAATGTAACACCTGTAGGTTCTAGAAAATGAAGAAGAAACTTGGCAGAAAGTTAGCAGAAAAAGGAAATAATAAAAATGAAAATACAAATCAACAAATAGGGAGTAGAAAAGAGTAGAAAAAATCAACTAAACTATAAAGAAAACTTGACAACTAAACTAAAAAGACAAAAGATTCAAATAAATTAAATCAGAAATGAAACAAAGGACATCACAATTGATGTCAGAGAAATTTTAAAAAATCATAAGAGATGAGTATGAACAATTATAAGCCAACATACTAAATAACCTAAAATAAATGGATAAATTCAAAGGAATATACAACTTACCATGGCTAAATCATGAAGAAAGAGAAATTCTAAAGAAATTTACAACTAGTAAGGAAATTGAATCAATAATCAAAAACCTCCCAACAGAAAAAGAAAAAAAGTTCTGTATCAAATCATTTCATTGCTGATGTCTACCAAACATTAAGGAAGAAATAATGCCAATCTTCCTCAAATTCTTCCAAACAATTTAAGAGGAGGGAGTATATCCAAACTATTTTTATGATATCAGCATTATCCTGATAACAAAGACACCACAATAAAAAAATTATGGAACAACATACATGATGAATATAGATGAAAAAATCCCCAACACAATCCTAGGAACTCAATTTTAAAATCACATTAAAAGGATAATACACCATGATCAAGTGATATTTTCCCAAAAAGGATGGTTCAACATACAAGAATCAATTCATGTGATCTACCACATTAACAGAAAGATAAAACTCATATAAGAATATCAATAAATACAGCAAAATCTTTTGACAAGATTCAATACCCTTTCATGATAAACTCTCTTAACAAATTGTGTCTAAGATACTACCTCAAAGTTAATAAAGGCCATAGATGAAAAGCCCACAGCTAATGTCATACTCAAAAGTAAAAACTGAAAGCTTTGCTTCTAAGATCAGGAAAAAGGTAAGGATGTCCATTCTTGCTAATTCACTTCAACATAGTGCTGAAAGTCTTAGCCAGAGCAATTAAGCAGGAAAAAGAAATAAGAGGTATCCAAATCAGAAAGGAAGAAGTTAAATTGTCCCTATGTGCAGATGACATGATCTTATATGTAAAACACCACAATGACTCCACAGAAAACCTGTTACAACTAATAAACAAATTCAGTAAAGTTGTGGCATATAAAATCAACAAATAAAAATTAGTTGCATTTCTATAAACCATCTGAGGGGAAATTGTGAAGACTATCCCACTGAAAATAGCACCAAAAATAAGCAAAAGGAATAAACTTTAATAAAGAGGTGAAATACTTGTGTACTGAAAGCTACAAAACATTGATGAAAGTACTTTAAAAAGACACAAATGAAAGACATTCTGTGTTTGCATCCTAGAAGATTTAATATTGTTAAAATGCCCACACGACCAAAAGTCATCCACAGATACAATGCAAACTTCATCAAAATTCAATAAAGTTTTTAAATAAAAAATAAAAACAATTCTAAAACTAAGCTAGAACCACAAAAGATTCAGAATAGCCAAAGCAATCTTGATAAAGAATATCAAAACAGAAGGCACCACACTTTGTGATTTCAAAATATAACATTAGAGTAATTAAAGCAGTGTGGTACTTGAATAAACACAGACATCATACATAGAAACTAAAGGAAGAGAATGTTGTTGTTGTTATTGTTGTTAGGTCCCATTGAGTTGGGTCGGGTCCAGAATGACCCTAATAAGGTTTTCTCTTTTTTTTCCTTTTTTTTCCTTTATTGGTAAATGATGTTGGGGTACAGAGTAATACAGCATTGGCTTTTTCCATTATACATCCTTAACATCACTTCTAGCAACACGTTCATCAACCCACAAAGTTTATGGAGCCTTATGGCTAGTATGGGGCTGGGATTTAGCTCAATTGGTAGAGCACCACTCTGCAGTCTCTGAGGTCCCTGGTTTAACTCCCAGCACCATAAATATGGGAGAAAGATGTGGAAAGCTACTCTCAAGGCAATCCTAAGTCAATCAGCCATTGAAAACCCTATGAGAGTCATTAACAGTTGGACATGACTCAATGGCACCTAATAACAACAACAATGGCTAGTAGGAAGTAAAACTCTAATGCTTATTTAGGTTATATTCCCCTATTTTTCCAATATACTCATGAAATTATGTTGTTTACAATGAGATTGAGCTCTCCCCCTTCATCCTTTCTCATTGACCTTCCTCCCCATCCCATCTTCTCCAAAATTTGCTTCCCTCTGTTAGTTCTCTCGCTCCTTCTTTCTACTCCTTATATTGTCCTTTCTACATTAAGTTTAATTGTGCATTTTCATATATCAATTTATACATAGGATTTTTTTCTGTAAGTATGATTCAGCACCCACATATGAATGAGAACATATGGTATTTCTTTTTGGGTTAGGTTCGTTCACTTAAGATGATGTTCTCCAATTCCATCCATTTTGCTGCAAATCACATTATTTTATTTTTGTATTGCTGAGTATTATTTCACTGTGTTGTTGATGTTGTTAGGTCCTGTGGAGTCATGTTCGACTCATAGGGTTTCCAATGACTGACTATTTTGAGATTGCCTTGGGAGTGGATTGCCACATCCTCTCCCACTTTTGTCGTGCTGGGAATAGAACTTGGGACCTCAGCCACTGCAGAGCAGCCCTCTACCAACTGAGATAAATCCTAGCCCATTCTACTGTGTATATGTACCATAATTTTTTTATCCATTCTTCTGTTGATGAGCACTTTGGTTCATCCCATATCCTTGCTATTATGAAAATTGCTACATTGAATATGGAGATGTAGGTGTCTCTGTGGTATAATGACTCATCTCCCTTTGGGTATATTCCTAGTAGTGGTATACCTGAGTCATATGGCAGCTCTATTTTTAGTTTTCTGAGATATCTCCATATTGATTTCCAAAGTGGTTGAACCAATTTACAGTCCCATCAATAGTGGGAGAGGGTTCCTTTTTCTCCACAACCTTGGCAGCATTTGTTTTTGTTTTGTTGATCTTGGCCATTCTTCCTGGAGTAGGGTGGAATCTCATAGTTGCTTTTGATTTGCATTTCCCTAATGGCTAGGGATATTGAGCATGTTTTTATGTGGTTCATGGCCTTACAAACTTCTTCATTTGAGAACTGTCTGTTCAGTTCCTTTGTCCACTTGTGTATAGGATTGTTTGTTGTCTGGGGATTTGCTTTCTTGAGTTCTTTATAAATTCTAAAGATTTGTCCTCTGTCAGATGTGTAGGATGTGAAGATTTTCTCCCATTGGTGGGGTGTTCCTGAACTCTGTTAATTATTTTCTTTGCTGTACAGAAGCTTTTTAATTTCATGTAATCCCATTTATCTACTCTTGCAATTTCCTGAGCAATTGGAGTCTTATTAAGGAAATGTTTTACTATGCCTATGTGTTGGAATGTGTTGCCCACCTTTTCTTCTAGTAAATTTGAGGTTTCTGATTTTATATTGAGGCCTTTTATCCATTTTGAATTAACTGTCATGCACATTGGGAGATACGGACCTGTTTTCATTTTTCGTCATGTGGAAATCCAAGTTTCCCAGCAACATTTGTTGAAAAGGCTATCTTTTCTCCAATTTGCCTGCTTAGCTCCTTTTTCAAAGATCACATGACTATAGATGTGTTGATGCATCTCTGGGTCCTCAATTCTGTTCCACTTATCTTCAGATCTATTTTTCTGCCACTACCAACATGTTTTTGTTATGATAGCCCTGTAGTATAGTTTAAAGTCAGGGATTGTGATACCACTGCACTAGTTTTCCAGCTTAAGAGTGTTTTGGCTATACGTGGTCTTTTTTGTTTCCACATGAAATTTTGGATTATTTTTTTCTATTTCTGCAATGTCTATCATTGGAATTTTAACATCGTAGGGTTTTCAATGTCCACTTGTTTTCAGGATTGTTTCAAGAGTGGATTGCCAGGTCTTTCATTAATTTTTGGCATGGTAGGTATTGAACTCAGGACCTCAGAGAGTGCAGACCAACACTGTAGGAACAGAGATAAACCTCAGCCTAATAGAAGAGAATAGAAGGTCCCAAAATCAATCCACATATATACAGTCACTTGATCTTCAGTAAGGATGCCAAGAATACACAAGAGGGAAAGAATAGTCTCTTCAAAAATGGAGTTAGTAAAACAGGATATCCACATGTTAGCAAGACCTTTGCTAACACACATGTTAAAAGATAACATTGGATCTTGATCTTACACTTTCACAGTACATACAAATCAACTGAAATTAGATCAAAGAATTAAGCATAAAACTTAAAACTCTAAAACTCCTGGAAGAAAATATAAGGCAATAGTTTCATGATATTAGTCTTGCCAAATACTTTTTGAATATGCTGCCAAAAGAACAGGCAACAAAACTAGAGATAGACAAGTTGTACCACATTAAACAACAACAAAACTTCCTGTACAGTAAAAGAAACAATGAAAAGAGTAAAATGGGAAACTACAGAATGGAAGAAAATATTTGTCAAAAATATATCAAGCAAAGGTT
>VMDO01032652.1:0-18763 GCA_007922755.1 Pedetes capensis | reverse complement strand
TATCCATAAAAGGCAAATCTGTAAAAACAGAAAATAGATTAGCGGCTGCCTGGGGATGTAACTGGAAATGGGGATAAATTGTAAAAAGGCATGAGGAATATTATTGGGGTATGGAAAATGTTCTAAAACCAGATCATGGTGACAGTTGTACAATATGATAAATTTACTAGGAATCAATGAATTGAACTTTTATAATAGGTAAACTTATGGTCTATAAATTATACATCAATAAAATTTCTTTAAAAGCTAAGGGTAGAAAAAGGTATAATTAATAAAGTGGGGATGGAAATATGTATGTAACGAGATAAACCATCTTTGATCATTGTTGTAACTGGATGCTCAATATAGTATTCTTCTTATATTCCTTCCATATTTAAAGCTTTTATAACTTATTGATAATTTTAAAAGAAAAAGAAATAGACATATTCCCAAGATTTACAAAGGCAAAATGGGCTTTCTTATATCACTGAAATACTTTAGAGAAATCTGCCAACACTGTAAATTACATAGAAGGAAATACAGGAAAACAATATTAAAGAGTTTCTTGCATATACAGAGCACCATATTTATTCTTCAATATACATATCCTTTTACTTTAGATATTAGTGTTACTGCCTACAGATGTGTCCCCGAAATTAAATTATCAGCAACACAATTTACTTTCTTGGACACCAAATCTGCTGCAACAATGATCCGAACAAAAATTTTCCCATCTTTAAAGGATTCTAATATAGAACAATGCAAATATATTCTCTGGATCTCAGTCTCCTCATCTGTAATATGTGAGAATTGGTTAAAAAAGCATTTACATTCTCTCTTAATGACACTGTATGATTCTAGAATGTTTACCAGTGCTTACAAATAACTCCTTTTTCCTGTACCATGGGATATGCAATAAGGCTTAACTAGGTCTCAGGTGGAGATACAGGCAGAGTTAAGTGACAAAAATGCATAAGAATTAATATTGATGAAAGGCAGGTCTCTCATTCCGTATGTCATATTATATTTACATAAGTGCATCTCTCCTAAGCATTTTATTATTAAACTCCTTAGATTGGTTAAAAACACTGGTTATGTACATACATCCACTGTGTATTCTTGACTTTAACATGCACCCTTGCAACAGTTTTAGAGAGCTACAAAATCAGATGTGGATTAGAATTGCATGGGGATTGGATTGGTGGTTGAGAACTGAGAGTAATGGAGACAGAGAGAAAGGCAACATGGAAAAAGATTCTATCATCTTGGAACTAACTCTTTTCTAGTATGAATTTTTAAAGTATAACATATAATCAGACCAATTTTTAACTCTTTTTTAATTTCTTTTTTATTGGAAATTTTTAATGCACAATGTAATGTGTTTCATTCTGACATGTATTTCATCGTGACATTTCCATACATGCATTTCATTGTACATTGCTCACATAACTCTAACTGTTAAATCTTAAACATTTCAGAAAGAGTTTGTGATGACAACTACTCTATGCTAAAATCTTGTACACTCCACAACCTTTGACATCTGGACTAAGCCTACCAACTCTAATGGAACTCTTCTAAGCTTCCTAAATCCTTACAAATGCCTCTTTCCTACTCTCCATTTTTCTTGGCCAGGCAACAGACTTGAATCTTCTGATCTCCAATTCCATCCTATAATACTCTCCTCCCCAGGTATGCCAGACCAAGGTACTGTGACCCTTACTGAATTCAGGTATTCCCATGACTTTAGGTTCAGTTCCACCAGGAATTTGGTGTTTACATAACAGGTCCTGAAAGGTTTTGAGTATGGAAGTGACTTCATAGCTATGCTTGAAGAAAATTAATCCTGTGGCTTTCTATGAAGGAAACAATGTAGTAAAAAAAAATAATAAACAGTAATAAGAAATGAACCAAGGTAGATCTCAAGGAAAAAGCAATAGTATCTGACTCCAAAAATCATATCTATTCTTCAAAGTTTAGCTCAATAGCTCTGTGCCCCTCCTTGCTCACACCACACATTCACTGATCATTCCAGTTAACAACTACCCAGACTTAGCACTCTTCCCACAATCATGTGTCACTGGGATATTGAGTCACAGACTTTGGAGCCATATCCATATCCCTCTTGGGATTCTCCACTGTGCCAAGCACCCAGTAAGTACTTCTTAAATACTGGAAGAATAAAACACTTCTCTTTATTACCATCACTGAAGTCTATTTCAGTTTTCATATAATTCTATAAACTCCTACGTATGAACAACTTACTGATAAAATGAGAATTATGTTGTTTGATGGTCTGATTTGGCTCATAAGCTTTACAGTAGTCATAACCTAAATGTCCAAAAATAGAAAAATGGATAAATGAACCACAGTCTCAGTTATGAAAGGTCCAAGAAATAAAATAGAGCACCACCATTTTGTAATGACACATGAAATAATGGATCTAAGTAGCAATTTGCTGGAAATGACTCATACCAGGTTGTGAGATCTGACTATGTGCATCTGTCCCCAGCTCCATATTCAGTGACACAACAGTAGGAGTGAAATTAACTATGGTATATATGTTTATACCATGAAAATTGGCAAATGGCTGCTTGTAAAACATTTACCAACATATAACTGTATATAAGCAATGATGACCAATAGTTAACAAAACCATTATTTGAAAGCTTTTGGGGGATTTTTATTGTAACTGATAGGACAGGTTGATACTACATGAACTTACCAACCAAGCAAATAACTCAAAAAGAAAGGCATTAGCTGGGCACTGGGGCACACACATGTAATCTGAGCAACTCAGGAGGCTGACGCAGGAGAATCATGAGTTCAAGACCAGAAGCCTATGTATCTTAACAAGACGTTGTCTCAAAAAAAATTACATAAGTGTCAGAGAGTGTAGCACAGTAGTAGAGCACTACACCTAGTAGCATGATGCCCTGGGTTCAACTCCCAAGTACTGAAAAAAAAAGGAAAGGCATTAAATATCAAGAACATCCTATTGTGATGTAGTAAAAAGTACACAACATCACTAGGAAGTATTCTTTCTAGTCAAACATCTAACCTGAGTCTAATCAAGCCTAAGGGTACCTACTAGTTTATAGGAAATATAGTAAATGAAAGAACAATCAACCAACCAAATACTGAAAATGGAAAATCTACAGGGTGAGTGATTTTCTCATGAATTAATGAGTGAATAGATGAATGAATGAATATAATGAAAAATAAAGATCAAGAGAGGAGCTTCTCAACTGATAGAGACAGGATGTCAAAATAAGCACAATGTGCATGCAGCCCTTGTTTGAATCCGATTTGAACAAGTCATTATAAAGGGACATATGTGAGACAATTTGGGAAGTCTGAACACTGGCTGGATATTAGATGATATTAATAAATTATTGCTAATTCTTATGTATGACAAAGGTATAGTGATCAAGTTTTAAGCTTTATCTGTTGGAGATATATAAACCATTGTATATAAAATTACATAATACCAAGATTTGCATCAAAATAACCTGGAGGTTGGGGTTCATTACATTTAAATTTTTCCATAATGTTTTTGATAAAGTAGCCAGTATACAGAATATATATAAAAGAGAGATAAAACTACCAGTACTGACATGGACTTATCTCTAAAACACAATGTGATATGATGATCCAGGCATGGGTGACCCATGCTTATATTCCCAGCACTCAGGAAGCTGAGGCAGGAGGACTGATGCAAGTTCAAGGCCAGCCTGGTCTACATAGTGAGTTCCAGGTCAGCAAGACTCTGTCTCAAAAAAAAGTAGAGAGAAAAAGGAAAGGAAGGAAGGAAGGAAGGAAGAGAGAGAGAGACAGAGAGAGAGAGAGAGACAGAGAGAGAGAGAGAGAGAGAGAAGGAGGAAGGGGAGGGAGGGAGGGAGGAAAGAGAGAGAGGGAAAGAAAGAAAGAAAGAAAGAAAAAGAAAGAAAGAAAGAAAGAAAGAAAGAAAGAAAGAAAGAAAGAAAGAAAGAGAAAGAAAGAAAGAGGGAAAGGAGGGAAGGAAGGAAAATAAAAGGGAAGGAAGGAAAAAGAAAAGAAGGAAGAGGGAGGAAGGAAAAAGAATGTGTCATGACAAAAGCATGAAGCAAACATATATAATGTGGCTTCAATAATCTTAAAGACAAAAAATATCAAATTGATTACATAAGTACACATATACATTTGTAAATGCACTACAAAATGTCAGAAAGAGACATTGCCCTGGAGGACACTGGTCTTGGTGGGGATGAGGTCAAGGAATAGATCCCTAATGTTTCACTTTTAAATACAAGAAGGTATTTATCTTTTACTTAAATGAGTTTTACAAACATTCAAACAGAATGGTCATTTTAACCATTCCTATTTCATTCTCCAGAGATTCTAGTCCTGTTCCTCCCCTTCTCTCCCTCCTTAAAGTATTCACCCAGCCATGAATAACTGAAAACAGGAGGGTAGAAATAAAAGAGAATGCACTCTACCCAATAGCCAGACTGGCTGCACCCTCAGCTTGGCAAGGCTTAATAAACCTTCTCCAGGCTTTTAGCTTCTCCAGGCACAAATCATAGCACTTTGTTAGTATAGAAACTTTCACAGAACTTATTGGAAAAGAAAGAACTCTCTAAATAGAAACAGGAACAGGAAAAGGCAAAAAGCAGCCAAGGACACACCGCATGCTGCAACCACACCTTGCAAAGACTGAGACTACCTTAAGTGTACATGTTCATGCTGAATACTGGCATACACAGGCTTGGAAATAACCTGCACTGTATCCTTACCTAGGAAAATGTTCAGCTAGGCCAATCTCAAATATACTTTTTTGTGTTTAAATGAACTTCTAGACTTCAAATCTCATGCCAAAGAATGTTATACTATAGCCAACATCTTTTTTATCTCTCAACTACTAAAAGATCAAAGGGACATGTTAGTGCTCTATCAATATAAAGGCTGGTTGTTACTTCTAAAGACAAATCCTCTACCACAAACAAGATCAGGCCTGAAAACAAGGATCCAGGTCTGGAAAGCTATAAGATAAGCTATTAGAAGCCCAATAATGAGCATGCTCCCTCCCTTATCATGTAAGTTAAGAATAAGATATGCCCAGATAACTAATAGACAAGTTAAAAAAGGTTAAGGGATATAAGATTAATGTACAAAAATCAATTGTGTTTCAATACACTAGCAGCGATGACTGTGAAAATGGGTTTTTTAAAATCCCATTTAAAAAAGTATCAAAAAGAACAAAACTGGAAATAAATTTTTTAAAAAAGTAAAAGATTTGCATTCTAAAAACTACAAAACATTGTTGAAAGAAATTTAAAGACCTAAATAATCAAAAAGACATTCTGTGTTCAGAGAATGGAAGACCCAGTATATTCAGATAGCAATACTAACCAAACTTGATCTACAGATCCAATGCAATCCCTACCAAATCCCAGATGGAGTTTTCTTAGAGAAATTAACAAGTTGGTTCTAAATTTCATGTGGAAATGCAAGAGAAAAAGAATAACCAAAATAATCTTGAAAAAGAATAAAGTAGAAGCCCTCACACTTCCTGATTTCAAAAATTAACTATAGATCTACAGTTAACAAGATATTGTGGTATTGGAATAGAGATAGAATTAAGAATCCAGGAATAAACCCTTATATTTATGGTCCCCCACATGTCTGTCAGTTTGCTGTAGGGTGGGGGTTTGCATGTTGCTGTGATGCCGAAAGCTATGTTACCGGTATTACAGATACGAGCAGGGTCACCCATGGTGGACAGGCTTCAGCTGAGCTTCCAGACTAAGACAGACTAAGAAGTAGAACCAGGAAGCCCACATCCGAAACAATTAGCCATTGAAAACCCTGTGAATAGCAGAGAAACACTTTCAGATATATTGCCAGAAAATGAGACCCCCAGGTTGGAAGGCACTCAAAAGACCACTGGGGAGAAGTTGCCTCCTTAAAGTACAGTCTAACTTAATGATGGAAATGGAGTAAGAGACCTCCATTTTCTGGTGTGGTATGACTCAAAATGAGGAGGAACAACTGGAAACATCAATTAATAATTGGAACATGGAATGTATGTGGTATGTAATATTAATCAGATGGATATTTGCTGAAAGCAGAGAGTACCGGAAAGATGTCTATCTATATTTTATTGACTATGCCAGGCATTTGACTGTGTGGATCATAACAAATTATGGACAACACTTCAAAGAATGGGAATACTGAAGCACTTAATTGTACTCATGAGGAATCTGTACATGGACCAGGAGGTAGTCATTTGAACAGAAGAAGGAAACACTGCCTGGTTTAAAGTGGATAAAAGTGTGTGTCAGGGCTGTATCCTTTCACTGTACCTCTTCAAACTCTATCCTGAGCAAATAATCCAAGAAGCTGGACTTTACAAAGAAGAACATGGCATCAGGATTGGAGGAAGACTTATTAACAATCTGCATTATGCAGATGACACAACTCTGCTTGCTGAAAGTGAAGAGAATTTCAAACATTTACTGATGAAAATCAAAGAACATAGCCTTTGGTATGGATTGTGCTTCAACATCAACAAAACAAAAATCCTTATAACAGGGTCAGTAAGCAACTTCACAATAAATAGAGAAAAGATTGAGGTTGCCCAAGATCTTGTTTTACTTGGTTCTACAATCAATACCCATGGAAGTAGCATTCAAGAAATCAAAAGATACATTGCATTGGGAAAAACTTTTGCAAAACATGTCTTTAAAGTGCTGAAAAGTAAAGATGTCACATTGAAGAAGGTACACCTGAATCATGCCATGATATTTTCAGTCACATCATATGGTTGTGAAAGCTGGACATTGAATAAGGGAGACAGGAGAAGAATTGATGTTTTTGAATTATGGTGCTGGAAATGAACATTGTATATGCCATTGCCAAAAGAACCAACAGATCTGTCCTAGAAGAAGTGCAACCAGAGTGCTCCTTGGAAGCAAGGATGGCTAGATTGCCTCTTATGTATTTTGGACATGTAGTCAGGAAGGACCAATCCCCGGAGAAGGACATCTTGTTTGGGAGAGTGGCTCAATGAAAAAAAGGAAGACCCTCAACTAGATGGACTCACAGAGTATAGGGCTGCTATGAGTTGGACCCAACTCAAAGGCACCTAACAACAACATTTATGGTCAATTGACTCTCAAAAACAATACTACCAAGAATTAAGTATGAAATTAATAGTATCTTCAACAAATGGTATTGGGACAACTAGCTAGCCACATGCAGAAAAATGAAATTGGACGTCTATCTCACAGAATATATTAAAATTTACTCAAAATGGACTTTAGATCTAAATGTAAGTAAGACCTGAAACTCTAAAACTTTTAGAAAGAAAGGAGTACGTTTGTGACTTTGAGCTAGGCAATTATTTCTTAGGTGTAACACCTAAAGCACAAGAGACAAAAGAAAAATAGGTAAATTGGACCTTATCAAAATTTAAAATTTTGTGATTCAAAGTACATCATCAAAAAGATGACAGGACAACCCACAGGATGAGAGGAAATATTTGTAAATCAAATATCTGAAAGGGAACTTGTATTCAGAATATGTAAAGAACTCTTGCAAGTCAACAACAAAAAACCAGAAATATCTCAATGTAAAAATGGCCAAAGATTTTGAACAGACATTTCTTCAAACATGACATAAATACGGCTGCTAAGCACATAGGAAATCTGTTCAACATTAGTCATCAGAAAATGCAAATCAGCACTACAATAACAATACCAATTCACATCTACCAGTATGGCTAAAATTAAAAAGACAAAAAGAAAAAATATATAAAAAAGAAAAAAATTAAAAGACAAAATAAAAAAGAATAACAATTATTTCAAGAATGTGAAGAAATTAGTATCCTCATACATTGCTAGTGAAATGGTAAATTGGTGCAGCTGGTTTCAAAAGTAGTTCAGTAGTTCCTTAAAATATCCAACATAGAGTGAACATATGAACCAAAAATTCCACTTCTATGTATATACCTAAGAGAAAAGAAAATATGTTTGCATGAAAACGTGGACATGTATGTTCACAGAGGAATTATTTGGAATAGTCAAAAAGTGGAAACAACTTAAATGTCCACCAACAGATAGATGATAAAAAAAAAATATGGTATATCCATACAATGGGAGATTATTCAGCCAGAAAATCAATGAAGTTGTAGTGCAGCCATTTCTTCTGGGTCTGACATGACCATCACCATCTTGAGGCAGAGCACCAGTAGTGACCTACAGGCTATCTTGGTCCCCAGTCATGGCAACAAATTAGGCTTAACCACCCAACTGATAGGCCTATAATGGTAAAGGGCCTATTAATAGTCCCTCATGGAGGGAGGGGGAGGGTCAGAAGACTCTCATGAGACCTCCTCCTCTGAGAGTCCAATCACAACTATATAAGAGGTAAACAATTCCTGGGCATGGGACTTCTTACTGGTATAGCTTCCTGTGAGCCATCCACGCTCCTGTAAGTGACCCCAATAAACTCATTGGTTCTAGAACCAGGTATGGTGTTGTAATTCCAGTAACTTGAGAGGCAGAGGCAAGAGGATTGCAGGATCAAGGCCAGAGGCAGCCTGTGTAACTTAGCAAGACCTTGTCTCAAGAAAAAAAATATTAAAATGGGCTAGGGGTGCACCTCAGTGGTAGAGAGCTTGCAAAGAATGTGCAAAGCCCTGGGTTCCACCCCAACTACCACAAAAATAAAAATGAACTCGTTAGTTTGCCAAGCTAGACTTGATGAAATCTTCTTTTGGTCTGTCAACTCCTTCCCTAGTTAGGATGAAGAGACTTTTTTTTCTACATCTTCCCAGGAAAATCACACAACAGAAGAACTGATTCATGCTATAACACATATGAACCATAAAAACATATTAAGTGAAAGAAGTCCATTGTGAAAGAACGCATATTACATCATTCCATTAATATGGAATGTCTATAACAGACAAATCCATAAAAATGGAAAGTGTAGTAGTTGTTGCTAGAGGCCAAGAGAAGAAAAGGGAGAAATGGGAAATGACTGCTAGTGGATTCTGGATTTCTTTTTGGGGGTGCTGAAAGTGTTCTGAAATTAGATAGTATTGATGGTTATATACTATGAATATTCTAAAAGCCACTGGATTGTACAATTTTTAAAGGGTGAGTTTTATAGCATGGATTATATCTCAATAAAGATTATACTTACAAAAGTAAAGCTGCCCAGAGTGATCATGTATTGTGAACCCAAACATTTGAATGTGGGACAGGAATCCTATCATCTTGTTGTTGTTGTTGTTAGGTGCCGTCGAGTCGATATCCGACTCATAGCGACCCTCATAGGGTTTTCAATGGCTGACTGTTTCAGGATTGCCTTGGGAGTGGATTGCCAGGCCCTTCTCCCATTTTTGTGGTGCTGGGAATTGAACTCAGGACCTCAGAGACTGCAGCACAGCGCTCTACCAAGTGAGCTAAATCCCAGCCCCCCTATCATCTTACTACTTTAAAAAAAGAACAACTAGCTCTCACAGGCATTACACATAAGGAAATCTATAAGGCAGAGTTGACTGTGTGGTCCAATTTATCCTTTAGAGAATCTAAAAAGTAAGTTTGATCTTGAGAAAAACTCTTACTCCCAAGGAGTTTACCTGTTTATTAAGTTAAATAGAAAAAGATTAATTTGTAGAAAACCCAGTAGATAGATTTCTCTCCATCTACCACTTAATAAACACGACTGCCTTCTAAGTTAAGTCAGAGCCCTTTCCATGACACTTTGCCCAAATATACATCTCACAATGGAGACCTTGGGAAGTCCTCCAAGACTATTCCTCAGCATTAGCTGGGCACTGAAAAGTAATCTGAAAAACGTATCAGAGCCTGAAAGAATGCTCTAGAATGTTTCTGTCATTTCAGTTGCATTCCAGGAGGTGGTAGCAGATGGTCACAAAGATACCCCAGATACAGAATGGCATGCAATTGAGACAGGTAAATTCAGTCAGGAAAAATATCTCTGGGATGTCATATATCTGTACATGAGGCAAAAATCTTAAAGGTATAAATAGGTATTCAAAAAAGGGTATGTCTGACTCTCAGTCCTTTCCCCACTCATGCTGTCTGTCTCTTTCCCCAGAGGCAACTATCATTACCAGTTTCTAAAGTATCCTTCCTGAAATTGTCTATACATTTACAAACATATATCCTACACTAAATCTTTTTCACTTAATCTCAGATACCTTTCCATATAGTATACATACATCATTCTTCTGAACACCTTCATAAGATACCCTGATGCAGATGTACATATGTACTATAATGTCTTAACCATGGAATGAATTTTTATTATCAGTATATCTAAACAGAGGCTGGAAATTAGCTACTCATAGGAGGACTCTACCCATGCATGTATTTTGTTCAGCCATCACAATGGTTTTAATGTGTGGTCTCAATGTATTTGGCCATAAAGAGTGTGGGAGAAAAAGCTATCCATCAACATTCATCTCCCTCCTTCAAAGTTAGAGAATATCATTGGGAAATAGCTGCCCTGTCTAGTGGCATATATGCCCATGGGACCAGATATCCTCCATTTTATTCAGGGGAAGTGCTGGAAGTCATGGAAGTTCCTGAAATGAAGTTTTAAAGGTCTGGCTATGTCTCCTCACAAAATCTCTGTCCCTTGTGCCAGGATGCTCAATAACAGGAATAGATAGGTGGGCGGTTGTGGCAGAGGCAGAGCTAAGGTTTATTAACACCACCTTGGAAACCTCACGCTGCAAACCTCAGACATGGCTTTGGACAAGGCAGGTTTGAATCAAGAGCGGAAGGAGGAGAATTCCCACCCAGTGGAAGAAGAAAAAATCATTTTATGAAAAAAATCATTTTATGAAAATAACTGTCTCATGGGGAAAAGAAGGTTAGGATCTAGAAAGGATTGGCTTCACAGTGTGATTTTTCCTACAAGAATTTTAGTAATAAAAGATGCCTCGTGGCTAAAAGAATAGAGCTATAAACGTCACTGCACATCTCAGGATTGGCTACCTCTAAGTATTATAGATTTTCACCATCCCTGACTGAGACTTCCATGTATATTTTTGTCATCTCTCAAACACAGCACCTGTGTGGGACTGTGAAGAGAAGCTGTAAGACCTGGGTCAGCTATTATAAATTATCTCCCTAGTACACAATCATGACATTATATCAACTTCTCCTGATGAAAGCCCACATTTTAGGTTTGATAAGAAGGACCCAGCAGCCCACTCCCAAAACAAACAGCCATTGAAAACCCTATGAATAGCATAAAAACATTGTCAGACAGAGGACTGGGCATGGCATGGTGTCAGGTAGTGTTTCATTCACCTAACAACTCATTCCTAGAGCCCTGGGATACTAGGCTCCTGAAAATCACACATTTACACTCTCTTTATAGATATCAAAGTTGAAGTCAATTGTCCCTATTTTCAAAGTTGGCCTGATTATTTTTATATATTTTACATTTTAAATCAGCTCTTTATTTTTTTCCCTCATATCATGTTATCTCTTTTCATAAATTTGAAGCCATTAATGCCACCCACTTCTAAGCTATTTCCTTAAACTCAACTTTAATGCTATACCAAGAGCCTGTGGATTCTCCTTGCCTTGGTTCTACAGGTTTCTATTCTATTTGTTGCTTCTTACTATGTATAGGCCTGCAGCCATACCACTATGGCATCCAATCCCATCAGATCTCAGAAGCTAATCAGGGTCAGGCCTGGTTAGTACTTGGATGGGAGACCGCCTGGCAACAGCAGGTGCTGTAGGCTTGGGAGAAGGACCCAGCAACCCACTCCCAAAAATCAATCCGCCATTGAAAACCCTATGAATAGCAGAGAAGCACAGACAATAGTGTTTGATACCAAAACCAGATAAAGGCACAACAAAAAAAGAAAACTATAAACCCATTTCCCTGATAAGCACAGATGAAAAACATCTTTTAAAAAATCACTTATAAATTAATTGCAACAACACATTAAAATACCAAATACTATGATCAAGTTACTTTCATTCCAAGGATGCAAGAGTGGCTCAACATACACAAGACAATAAATGTAATACAGTACATAAACAGACTCAGAGGCTGAAATCACATGATCACCCCAATAGAATACAGAAAAGTCCTTCCACAAAGTTCAACATCCTTTTATAGAAGCCCTGAAGAAACTATGAATAGAAGGAATATGCCTCAACATAATAAAGGTAATATATCAAAAACCTGTAGCCAGCATCATACTAAATAGGAAAAAAAGGCAAGAGGAAGAAATTTTTAAAAAAGGATCCAAATAGGGAAAGAAGAAGTCAAATTATCCCTATTTGTAGATGATAGGATCATGTACTTAAAAGACCCTAAAGAATCCACCAGAAAATTCTTAGAGCTGATAAACACTTTCAAAAAGTAGCAGGATAAAAAAATCAACATACAAAAATCAGTAGCTTTCCTACATATCAATAAAGACCAGGCTGAGAAAGAAATCAGAAAAACAATCCCACTTGCAATCACTTCAAAAAAAATAAAATGCCCAGGAATAAACCTAACCAAGGAGGTAAAAGATCTCTACAACGAAAACTTTAAAACACTGAAGAAAGAAACTGAAGAAGACGCCAGAAGATGGAAAGACTCCTATGCTTATGGATTGGAAGAATTATTACCAAAAGCAATCAATAGATTTAATGTAATTCCCATCAAAATTCCAATGACATTCTTCACAGAAATAGAAAAAAATCCTCAAGTTCATACAGGAACACAAGAGACCCTGAATTGCCAAAGCAATTCTTAGCAGAAAGAGCAATGGAGGGAATATCAAAATACATAATTTTAAACTACACTACCAAAGCCATAGCAACAAAAACAGCATAGTACTAGGACAAGTGTAGACCTATGGAAGACAATCCAGAAATAACCACCCACAACTACAACCACCTGGGGCTCAACAAAAGTACCAAAAACATGAGTTGGAGGAAAGATAGCCTTTTCAACTAATGATGCTGGGAAAACTAGATATCCTCATGTAGAAAACTGAAACTAGATCCCTCCCTCTCACCCTGTGCAAGAATCAGTTCAAAATGTATCAAAGACATTAATGTAAGACCTGAAACTTTGAAACTGCTAGAGGAAAACACAAGGTAAACACTTCAAGATATGGGCATAGGCAAGGACTTTCTGAAAGGGAGCCCAATGGCTCATGAGACAATAGCAAGAGTAGATAAATGGGATAGTATCAAATTAAAAAGCTTTTGCACAGCAAAGGAGACAATTATCAGAATGAAGAGACATCCTACCAAAAGACAGATAATCTTTGCCAGCCATAAAATGGTATTTTCGAGACAGGGGATTAATGTCTAGAATGTATCAAGAACTCAAAAAATTAAACACTAAAAAAGTAAAGTATCCACTCAAAAAGTGGGCAAATGAACTGAACAGAAACCTCTCAAAGGAAGAAATACAAATGGCTAACAATCATATAAAAAAAGTTCAATGTCCTTAGCCATCAGGGAAATGCAAATCAAAACAACATTGAGATACCACCTCACCACAATCAGAATAGCTAGTATCAACAAAACAACAACGAATGCTGGCAAGGATGTGGGGAGAAAGGAACTCTTGTATGCTGCTGGTGAGAATGTAAGCTAGTTTTGCCTGTATGGAAATCAATATGGAAGTTCCTCAACAAACTAAAAATAGAACTACCATATGACCCAGCTATACCACTCTTGGGTATACAGCTAAAGGAGTATAAGTCAACATACCTTAGAGATACCTGCTTATCCATGTTTATTATAACAGTATTCACAAAAGCTAAGATACATAATCACTCTAGGTGTCCATCATAGATAACTGGTCAAGAAAATGTGGTACATATACATCCTGGAGTTTTATTCAGCTATACAGGAGGAAATGACATTTGCAGGAAAATGGATGGAGTAGAGATCCTCATTTTAAATGAAATAAGCCAGATCCCCCCCAGGTGCCTGTCTGCTTGTCATTTTGTGGGGGCTTGTGTGTTGCTGTGATGCTGAAAGCTATGTCACTTCAGATACCAGTAGGCCCACCCATGGCGGACAGGTTTCAGCTGAGCTTCCAGACTAAGACAGACTAGGGAGAAAGACCTGGCAGCCCACTCCCGAAACAATTAGCCATAGAAAACCCTATGAATAGCAGAGAAGCACTGCCAAATATAGTGCCAGAAAATGAGACTCTCAGGCTGGGAAGCATTCAAGAAATGACTGGGGAAGAGTTACCTCTTCAAAGTAGAGTCAACCTTAAGGATGGGAATGGAGCAAAGTCCCTGGGACCTCTTTTTGCTGATGTGGCTTGACTCAAAATGAGAAGAAACGGTGGCTGCAACAATGAGCTCAAACATAAAATGATTATGTACATGGCACAGTGTTGAGTAGTGTTTCAGTCTGTTGTACCTAGGATCACTATGAGTTAGTCTGGCTTGGTGGCCCCTAACAACCACATCCAGAATGACAAAAATTGCATGTTTTCACTCATATGTGGGATTCTAGATTCCAATATATATTTGGTGTTTTAATATATGTCATGAAAGTAGAAGGGGACTATGTAAGGGGAAAAGGGGGACTAGAGATGGGGGAGGGAATGATAAGAAAGGGTAATGGGGGAGAGGAAGAGAAATATCATGTTTTACTCTCAGAGGCAGAGGCAGAATCTGGAGACACACACACACACACACACACACCATATGCAAGCAGAACAGGAACCATTGGTGGACAGGAAGGGAATCAGCGGCGTAAGGGAAGGTTGTGAGGGGATAATGGGGGAGATGAACATGAGCAATGTACAATGGTATGCATGTTTGGAAATGTCCTAATGAAACTCATTAAGTTGAAGACTCATTTTTTAAAAATTACTAATAAACAAGGGGAAAAAGAGCCACAGAATTGTCCGCTGGTATGAAGTGAGGCAGAGGGCTTTATCCTCATCAGTCAGGGGCTGCCCCTGGGGGGATTAAACTCCTAGTATTTGCAGGCCATGGGAATATGGGCCTCAGTTACATACTGGAATCCATGGGCCAAACAAGGTGGCATTTGTCTTATGTTTATTATCTCACCAACACCTCACAACTCCATGAATTGGACCTATTTAATAGATGAGGAATCTGAAATACAGAAAAATTAAGCCACTTGCTGAAAGTCAAACAGTTAAGAAGCAGCTAAGCTAAGCACCCAAATACTATTGTCTCTTCTACTATAGGATGCAATGTCATAAAAGCCACAGCATGTCAATTCTCAAACACAGCTGGTATCTCCTTCCCCGATCACACAGCCTGAGAGATATGTGTACATCTCCTGCCTCCCTCCTTGCAAAGAAAAGGTACTGAAATAGCTTCTCAGATTGTTTTAATCTTCTTGTCTCCATAGAAAAATCTTCTAGGTCATAACCCACCAACCATGTGAAATTTTTATAGCATCATCACCCGTGACTACTCCCAACCTAAATACCAGTGACTGGGAAATTATGACAGAATCTGGATCGCAGTATAGGGGGGAAATTCAAGGGAAATTTTTGTCTGATAAACTCATTGCTGAGAATCAAATTTCATAGAGAGCTCCAGATTCTAGTATATTAAAAAAAAATCTATAACTTTACTGTGAGGGGAGTACTTTATTAGAACAAATAAAACATGCTGAGTTGTGCCAAGACCCAGAGGTCATGCTAATGTGTGAGTCGGTGAGAGTCTTTTCTTGCTTTAGTAGAAAAGATAATCATCTACAAATCACTAGCATCTGAGGCCAGCTTGATTTAAAATACACACAGATATAGAAAAGGTTTCAGGAAATTATTGTATTTATAGCTCGCCGACATGAGTCAGTGGAAAGGCCCTTGCTGCTCCCAAAATAACACTTGGGACAGTGCTGTGTTCTATCACCTGCACTGAAGCAAAGGCATGTCTTTCACCTTCTGTTCCCTAACTTTTCCAGGAGGACGCATCCCACTTCACCTGAAGCCAGGGGACCAGGGAGGCCCCTCTGACTTCCCCCACCTCCAGCCCAGCTGTCGGCTCAAGAAAGTCCCATTCCCAGAAGCCCCAGAGCCACACACCTGAAGTGGCCCTGTCCCTAGACCCCGCTACCAACCAGCTAACCATCAATCAGATTTGGGTCCCCCTTCACTTAAACCCTGTATGACACAGGATCTTCATGCAAGGATCATCTGCCAATCTGGGCATGGTGGCTCATGCCCAGAATCCCAGAACTCAGGAGGCTGAGGCCGGTGGATCAATGCGAGTTTGAGACCAGACTAGTCTACAAAATGAGCTCCAGGGCAGCCTGGGCTACACGGTGAGACCCTGTGTCAAAACATAAGAAAATAGGAAAAGGATAAACTACCAGAGAAAATTCTGGCCTGAAGCTGATCACCAAGATCTTGTAGAGCGGAGCCATACAAATGTCTGAGAAAATTACAGTCAGTGATTGTGCTTGTAAATTACCATGATGCAAAGATCAAGACCCCAGCCAAGCACACAGTGGGCTTCCAGGAGTTGAAGCACTTTTGTCCTCTTGGTAGAGGACTTCGTAATTCTTGATCCATAACAAGTGTGGGCAAAGCTCCAGGCCACATGATATATATCTGTCTGGGACTGCTTTCCTACCCAAGAATACCACAGCTAGGTGAAGAACTCCATGGGAATGGAAATTGCCAGGTCTGCTCTTTCCCTGGACTCACAGAGGCTTCTTTGACAGACATACCCACTGCCTCCAACAGGAAAGGAAAGCACTCAGAGGACAAAAGGGTACTTCACCTGGCACACTGGGCTGGAAGACTTTATTCAGATCCAAGGAGGAGGCTCTGGAATGGGTTTTTTGTGGCCGTGGTGGTGGTGTCGGAGGATCCTCGCCCCTTTTCATGGCCTCTTCTATGGAAGTGCTAGAGTAAGATCTGCAGCAAAATAATGGAAGGTCAGAAGGGAAGTTGGGTTGAAACAGAAAATATTCACAAAGTCAACGTGACTATTCAGGTCTGACGAACTACCAAAAGTAGCCATAAATTCCATTATCCCTTGGATGTTGCTTATATATAATAATTGTCCAAATCCAACCATGTATTGAGGTCTTTTTAACCTCTTTGCTCTAATTATGCCATAGCCCTAAATTTACATACACCCCCTAAAAAGTTGTGTAGACTCAAATCAGTTTCTGTTAGAGTTGTTAACAAGAATAACGTGTGAGCCCTTCAGCTTAGGTACTTCCATGGTTTAATAGAAAGGCTTCATGGTATTTTGACTGATTGCAAAACTTTCCTCCTGTTTACCTACAAATGTGATGACAGGCACATATGGAATTAGGATAGATAAGCTGAGACTAAAAATTAAATATTCAAGAGAATATGCCACAAATGAAATTTAGATAAGGAAAACATGTCAATCAAGTTGAGGGGTTTAACTTTTCTTATTCTGACAAATAAAGGTTTGTGGAAATTTTTAAAGCAAAAGCCTCATCTTAACCTTCTTTAAAGTGTAGAAAGGCACAGCTAGACAACTTCTGATATTGTAACTCCAATAATGACATTTAAAGAAAAAGGAACTACATAACTTACCAAAATTTACAAAGCTAGAAAGTTACATAGGTTCAATTCAAACTCCAGTCTCTTTCTAAATTCTATTTCTAAAATGTACCTATACTGCCTATGAGCCAGAAAAATCCTTTGGCAGTAGCAGCAAGCATGTTTATTGGAAACCTACTTATTTTCTAAATTAATTCAACTCCATACACCAGTATATTGCTAAGGACAGGTTCCAAATAGGATAATCACGAAAAGGAGGTAGGAAGTGGATGTGTATCTCTCTTCTATTCAACTTCTCAGTTAACTTCATGTCAAAGCAGAAAATGACCTCCAAGTCAGAGATATGTCCTAGAGACAAATTAACTTCAGGAAACTGTGCTTTGTACTTAACTATTAGGAAATTAGAATCTGCCAATGACTGTTAAGTCCCTTCAGTCCTTGGCAGAGCTTTTCTTGACATAGCAAGTTTTATTTTCCTGAATAAGTTTCTCAAGGTTTCTTTGTGGTAGTCAAGGGTTTTGTCTGTCTTGCAAGGTTGTAATATTTAACAAAGCCATTATAATGGCATGTGACACGTTATCAGGTGGTCCCTATACCATAACTGGCAAGACAGTCAAAGCAAAGATAAGCAGGAACTAACAGAGAAGAATGCCCCGGGCAGAATCAAAGGGAATCAATATGAAAAGACAACAAAGTTTTTAAATGGAAACTACTGTTTAAAAGAAGACTAGAGACTCTAGCTGGAAATTTTAAAAAGTTCCTATGCTGTGTACAGTTTTTGTGACATCTTCTACTCAAAAAAGAAAGAATATACATACATAAAATAGTATGTATACATGTGTGCACACACACACACATAAACACATATGGTTAAACACAGTATCCTATACCACTTTTTTCATTTCCCTGTATAATCTCTGTGCTTACATTTTCACATGGAAAGGTATTGAATATCGAATAAATGAGATTGTGCAACCATGACTACAACCAATTAAAGCATAAATGTGATGTGCAGATAATTGACTAAATGATGGACATAGCATTAGAATGGTAATTTTCTCACTTTCCCTCACATTTCTAAAATTCTTTATTATTTGAAAAGGGAGAATAAAAGTGATTTGATACTCTTGGTCTCAGTAAAAACCCAGTTGGAGGTAGTGAAAATAAAAATATCCAAGTTACACTAGGAGGCCAATCTCTGAAAGGATAATATATAAAATTTAGCCAGAGATATTAATAATGGAGGATGTAC
>VMDO01032651.1:0-18753 GCA_007922755.1 Pedetes capensis | reverse complement strand
ACTCATGCCATGGTATTTTCAGTCACATCATATGGTTGTGAAAGCTGGACATTGAACAAGAGAGACAGAAAAAGAATTGATGCTTTTGAATTGTGGTGCTGGAGACGTCTATTGAATATACCATGGACTGCCAAAAGAACCAACAGATCTGTCCTAGAAGAGGTACAACCAGAGTGCTCCTTGGAAACAAAAATGGCCAGACTGCATCTTACATATTTCGGACATGTAGTCAGGAGAGAACAATCCCTGGAGAAGGACATCATGTTTGGAAGAGTGGCAGGTCAACGGAAAAGAGGAAAACCCTCCACCAGATGGATTAACACAGTGTCTGCAACAATGGGCTTATACATAAATAAGATGGTTTGCCTGGCACAGAATCAGCAAGTGTTTCGATCTGCTGTACATAGGGTCACTATGAGTCGGACTCGACTCGACGGCACCTAACAACAACAACAACAACATTATGAATTTTTCATAGACACTTATCTTAAATCAAGTAAATAGAAAGTCATACTTAAGAAAAGGAAAATTTAATATTTTAAAAAGTTATCAGTTCCACCCAAAGTAACCTATAAAACCAATGTAACTATGAGATAACTCTCAGTAAGAGTTTTTAGAAAATAAACTGATTCTAAATTTTCTATCCAAGCATAACGTTTATAATTCACTAAGCTTTCTTGACAAAGAATGGCAAATTATAACAAAGTAGAAGAACTTTGAATTACAAATATCAAGACTTTGACAAAGCTACATTAACATATTCAGTATACACAGGAGGGACCATATAGATCAATAGATTTAGAATAGTTTGTAGACACAAACTCAAGCATATATCATCAGCTGATTTATGCCATAATTGCAGGTCTGTGCTACCGGCAAAAGATTCTTTTCAATAAATACTGCAGGGTCAATTCAGTGTCCATGTATACTATACAAGCAATTTATTTTAATTCTATTGTGTAACTAAATGTAAGATATAAAAGATGAAAAAAATTACCCAGATAAAAATAATTGTAAGATGGTAAATTCCACTAGTGTTCTCAACTTTTGTTCTTCATAAAACATTATTGACTGTCAGAAATTAAGTCACAGATTACCAGAAGGTGGTTTTAATGCATAGATTTGACAAAAGATGTATATCTGTAACATAAAATCTTGCAATGAATAAGACCCTACAATGCAATAGATACTGTGGTGAAATGATTTAAATATACACCTTATGTTATGCTGATAAAAATTGGTTAATAAGCTTGTAAAATTGTGTTTAGATCCATAGTCATTTTGAAAATGCAATGTAAAATTACAAAAAAATACAGTGACACTAAAAAGAATAGACAACATGAAACAGAGAGGATACCAAATGTTCACTAAGATATAGAGTGACAGAAAATCTCATATGCTACTGGCAGAAATCTAAACTCAGTCTCCTCGGAACTGCTTTGGACTATCTACTAGTAGCAGAAAATATACACTTGTTAATCAGCAATTACATTTCTATATATTAACTGATGAGATACATATATAATATTCACCAAGGACGTGTATAAGGATCATTTTAACTGTGATTTATATCATATATAACCCCAATTAAATATAGGTGTATATATTTTTATTATGCCATCAAGTCAGGTCCAACTTCTAGCAACCCTAAGTAAAACAGAATGGAACACTACCCAACACTCTACCATGCACAAGATCTTTTCATATTTGAGCCCATTGTTGCTGTTACTGTTTCCTCTCATTTTGAATCATGCCACATCAGCAAATGGAGGACCCAAGGACATTACTCCACTCCCATCATTAAGGGAGACACTACTTTGAGGAGGCAACTCTTCCCCAGTCATTTCTTGAATACCTTTCAACCTAGGGCACTCATTTTCCAAAACTGTATTTAACAGTGCTTTTCTGCTATTCATAGCGTTTTCAATGTCAAATGTATATAAAGATGTATATTAAGTATATAATTCATAATTAATATACTGAGATAAATTTATAGAATGAGATACTATACCACTATGTAGAAAATTGACTTGCTTATGTGGCATCATAGCTTATTGCCAGAATATATATAATTTTCACAAAAAATGCAGGCACAAAATAATTCATGCCATATAATTCAATTATTATATAATCCTAGGGCATAAGTGAGTTATTAAAAATGAGCAGATGATTACCTTACGAGAATAGCAGTGAATAACAGGTTAAAGTGGGCTTCCAAATTTAGGTTAATACAGTTTCTAAGCTGACTACATAAGGTAGGTTCAGTTTGTAAAAACAATACATATTGACCAATGAGTAACAGGGACCTTGATTTCAAGGCCAGAGGCAGCCTGTACACTCAATGAGATTCTGTCTCAAAATTAAGAACACAAGCAAGGTGAGGTGGGGCACACATCTACTGTGGAACACTAGTGTAGCATGAGCTAGGCCCTATCTACCTCCTAGTACTTCAAAAATTATGCTTTTGTACTATAAATATTTCTAAAAAATATTCATATGTATTATAAAATACACGAGTCCATGGCCTAGGATATTAAAAAGAACCACAATATATAACAATTAATGGAATTTGAAATAACACTAAGTTAACTAGCTTTGAATTAGTGTTTAAATTTGAGAATTACAAAATTTATAAAATTAGGGCACAAGATCAACTTCTGGTCTGAAAGAAATCTGTATTTCAATGAATGTGTTATGTGGGAATAATTTATTCAAAATTCATTTAAGTAAACCCTTAAGGTTTGCAAATTTTCTATATGTGAATTTTATGTCAAAAAGAAAGGCATATTATATGCATGTGAAAATTTCATAATAAATCCATTATTTTTATAATAATATATACCTATTAAAATTTAAAAACAAATGGAACTTAACAAATTTGCTTTTTTAGCACTATGCATTAGAAATTCTGAACTTCTTATCATTATATGTGAGGTTGGGCTGGGGTTTAACTCTGTTCATAGAGTGCTACTCTTAGCTATCTGAGGCCCTCCGTTCATTCTCCATTGTTGTTGTTGTGGTTGTTGTTGTTCTTGTTCTTGTTATTTTTAGGTGCCTTCCAGTGGGTATCCAACTCATAGTGACCCTACATACAACAGGCAAAACACTATTGTCAGTACTTCTGTGTTATTCATAGGGTTTTCAATGGCAGATTGATTTTTGGAAGTGAGTTGCTGGGTCCTTCTCCCAAGCCTAAAGTATCTGGTGTTTCCAGGTGGTCCCATCTAAGTACTAAGCAGGCCCGACTTGCTTAGCTTGTGAAATCTGATGGGATTGGATGCCACAGGGCTATGGCTGGAGGTAGGTTCAATCTCTAGCACCACAAAAATGGGAAAAGGATGTGGCAGCTCAGTCCCGAAAACAATCAGCCATTGAGAACCTTATAAATCTCACACAAGCAATGACAAAGTGCCTGGCATGGCACAGTGTCAGGTAAGTTTTGTTTCATTTTATATATGGCACTATGAGTCAGAGGAAACTCAACAGCACCTAACAACAACAACATATTCGAGGTTCAACCAATAAATGGATGTATTGTTGATCTGGGAGTCTGACCTCTAACATTTGATACATCAAAAAATTGAATCAGAAAATTGAAAGCAAGCATCTAGAATGTACCTTGTAGTGTTCGACTATTTAGAGGAATTGAGGAACAAGAGCAGGGATGGGGGAAAGACCTAAAGAGAAAGGAAAAGAGAAACAGAGTATAAATGTCCAAATAAAAGTATTAATCGTATATAAAGTATCTGTATTCCTTAGCTCCGTCCAACATGTGGTACCTGAGGCAATGATGCTCAAATAGCAAAGAATTCTTCTAGCACTAAGATCTTACCATGTAAATCTTATTTCCTACTCAAAGGATTTGATACTACCTTGTTATTATTATTGTTACATTCTGTCAAATTGGGTCTGATTCATACCAACCCTATGTACAAGAGAACAAAACACTCCCTGACACTGTGCCATGCCAGGGACTATATCAGTGCTTCACTGTTCTTCATAGGGTTTTCAATGGCTGATTGGGGATTGCTTTGGGAGTGGGATGCCAAGTACTCCTCCCGTTTTTGTGGTCTTGAGGATTGAAACCAGGGCCTCAGAGAGTCCAGAATAGTACTGTACCAACTGAATCAAACCACAGCAATACCACCTACAGAAAAGGAAATATCCAATACTGGCATAGGCAAAGTACAATATGGTACTGGAATATATTAATCTTATGGTACTTTAAAGTGCTAAAAGAATGAGAGGAACATATCAAATGGACATACTTTCTATCATAATAAGGCTGTCAAAGATGCATTTTGGAGAGATCTGACCATCAAAATAGGGGTATTAATGAGATTTAATGTACTAAATAATGAAAATTATTAAACTAAAGAATGAATAGACAAATGAAATAGAAAGGAAAGCCCATCTTTATAATTAAATGACAACTTAAAATATAGATAAAATAATGGAAATAAAATACTATTATGGATAATAAAATTAATAAAAATTTAATTTTTAAATATTTACACAATATCAAAATTTCCATTATTAAAATAATTAGTAGGGTCAAAGGAAATAATAAATTTACCATGGAGGAAGCAGAGGGCCACTCCTTTAACCAAGTGATTAGAGTTAACATCAACAGTGCTGAAAAATCATACTATGGTATGTCTGTAGTATTTCACATAAAGTGCATAACTTGAATCAAATCCTGAGAAAACAGCTAATAAATATGAATACAGTACATTTTACTCCTAAAGTGAAAAGGACTTTATAGGGATAATTGACAAAATTTGTATGTGGACTACATATGACACTTGATCAATGGTATTTATTTTTTATGACTGGACTGTAGTTTTATAAAAAACATGATTGTCCTTGTTTTTCATGAAGTGCACATTGTAGTATTTATAGATAAGTACCATGATGTATGCAATGTATTTTCTAATGCAAGATTTTTTTCATGCCTGATTGTGTCTATCGCTGAGATTTTCCTTTGAGAACCATCTGAATTTCTGGAGTAAACCCTGAAGAATTGTTAAATAAGTAAGTAAATTATAAGTAAATAAATATAAAATAACACCTTAAAAACACCTCTTCTTAGAAACGAGTGAGACACTGGCCATAGCTCTTTCATTGATATAATACACAAATAATGCCAGGATTTAATAGACCCTTATTTAATTCTATCTAGAATACTTTCTACATTTGTTTGCTCAGCTGTGATGTGTGATTTTAAACCTTCATAAGTAAATATATACATACAAACACCATTGAAGTATTCTTTTTTAGGCAGTTTAGAGAAAGCCTATGTTTTTATTTTTCTATCCATATTGTGACATTTCATTTATGATAGACTATGCCACCTGAGTGCTGTATTGATTACACATTGAAGTTTAAAACAGTATGTAACCATTTAAAAAACAACCCATCTGTATAAGAAAAAGCAGTTGCTGTTATTGCTCGCCAGTTATATAAGTTAAATCCCACTATGAACACATTTTCAAGAGAAGGTGATAGATTGCCTCTTCATAAAGTTAAGAAGTCCCAAGCAATGTCATTTTGTAAAATATTGCCATTCTGTTTCTTTGTAGGCACTACTATTCATATTTGAAATCAGATTGAAGTGCACAATTGGACAGAGCCTGCCTGGATTCATAGCCTTATTTCCTATCTAGAAGATTTTTTTTTAATGGATGTTATATTGTCAGAAAGCCCATCTGGTGGCATATGGTGATGGTGAAAAAAAATAAAGCAACCACATACATTACAAATCAATGACTAAACTATTTTATCTTTTTATTGGCACAATCAGAACATTGAACACATTGCTAGGAAATAAAGATGACTGGTGATATTTTGCATTCATTTTCCTTTTACCTGCTGTGAAACATAATATGACTGGTTGTTGTTGTCAGGTGCTGTTGAGTTGGGTCTGACTCATGCAACCCTATGTACAATAGAACAAAATACTGACACTGTGCCATGCCTGGCACTGTGTCAGTGATTCTCTGCTATTCATGATATTTTCAGTGGCAGGTTTTTTCAGGATTGTCTTGGCAGGAGTGGGCTTCCAAGTCTTCCCATTTTTGTCATGCTGGAGATCGAACCCAGGGCCCCAGAGAGGGCAGAATTATACTCTACCAACTGACTTAAACCCCAGCAATTCTACCTACAGAAAAGAAGTCATTGGTAAACACAGAGAAATAATAATCTGTTTTGGAAAAAAAGATTTTTGCAATTTTTAGACTCATCTGTTGACAGGCAACTAGACTAATCCCACAACTTAGCTGTTGTTTATAGTGCTTCAATAAACATGGGTATATAGGCATGTCTACTATATGCTGACTTTGATTCCTTCAGGTCCATATCTAGGAATGGTATAGCTGAAACATATAGTAGTACTATTTATAACTTTGTGAGGAATAGTCATGCTGACTTCCTAGTGGCTGAACTAATATATGTTCCCACTAACAGTATAAGGGCTTAGTTTTCCCATATCCACTCCAGCATTTGTTATTTGTGTTGTTGAAAGTCAATCTGAGTGTGGTGAGATGAAATCTGAATATAGTTTTGATCTGCATTTCCCTAAGGATGTTGAAAATGTTTCATGTATTTATTGCTATTTCTCTGGAGATCTCTGTAATAATTCACTTACCCACTTATTATGTTATTGTTTTAAATGGGGTTTAGTTCAGTAGGAAGAGTGTATGCTCTGCATCCTCTGAGGCCCTGGGTTCAATCCCCAGCACTGCAAAATGGAAGAATGACCTGAAAGTCCACTCTGAAACAATCCTGAAATAATAAGCCATTGAAAACTCTATGACTAGCAGAGAAGCACTGACATAGTACAAGGCATGGCACGGTGTCAGAAAGTGTTTTCTTTTGTTATACAAAGGGTTGCTATGAGTCAGATCCAATTTAATGGCACACAACAACAACAATATTTAAATTTTTGAGTTCTTTAAATATTTTGGATATTAATTACCTGTCAGAGATGAATAGCTGGCAAAAGTTTTCTTCTATGTTGTCTACTATCTTGTTCAGTCTTTTGTTTCTTTTGTCATGCAGAAGCTTTTAAATTGATACAATAACATTTATCAATTCTTATTACGTCCTGAGCTATTGGAGTTCTATTCAGAAAGTCATTGACTATGCCTACATATTAAATTATGTTCCATAAATTTTCCTCTAGTAGTTTCAAAGTTCCATGTCTGGCATTAAAGTCTTTTACCTACTTAGGATTTATTTTTATACACAAAGGAAGAAGAAAGACATACCCCAGCACAAGGGCTTGGGAAAGAATAAAATCTGATGAGGAGTATTTTTGTTGTTGTTGTTAGGTGCCATCGAGTCGGTATCCAACTCATAGTGACCCTCACAGGGTTTTCAATGGCTGACTGTTTCAGGATTGCCTTGGGAGTGGATTGCCAGGTCCTTCTCCCATTTTTTGGTGCTGGGAATTGAACTCAGGACCTCAGAGACCATAGCACAGTGCTCTACCAACTGAGCTAAATCCCAGCCCCGATGAGGAGTATAGATAAATAATAAATAAGAAGTAGGAAAGAATCAAACAACATTAACTCAGTAAACCAGCAAACCACTAATATGAAGAAGGAAGAAGGAAGATGTTATAACATATCTCTTAATAATAACCATAAATGTAAATGGTCTTACTTATGCAATTAAAACTCAACTCATTGGCATAGACACAAACAAACTGAAGATGAAATGATTCAAAATAATATTCCAAAAAATATTAGTTCCAAAAGAAAGAACTAGTAGCAATACTTGTACCTGACAAAGCAGATTTCAAATCAATATTAGTCATAAAGAAAAAGAAAAATCACTAGATATTAGTAAGGGGAGGGCTGGGATTTAGCTCAGTTGGTAGAGTGCTGCACTGTAGTCTCTGAGGACCTGAGTTTAATTCTCAGCACCCCAAAAATGGGAGAAATCCATCATGATGATATAATGATTACAGATATATACAGATATATATGTACCAAACACTGATGCAATAAATTTCATAAAACAAATAGTACTGTTAATAAAAGGGCAAATAGGTCTAGATATAATATAATTTGGCTACTCAATACCCTGTTCATATCAATAGGTAGATAATACAAATAAAACATCAACAAAGCAACTTCAGAGTTTAACCACAGTATATATAAAACGAACTTCATAGGCACCTACAGAATATTCAATCCAATAGCTGTGGAGTACACATTTTGATATATATATATATATTATATATATAATATATAGACATATGTGGGGCTCATTTCTGGCCAGGAACTGAAACCCCAGGCTTGGCTAGCCCACCTTGCTTGAGAATAAGGAAGTATCCCACTCTGGGAACTGGATAGATGTTATCTCAGGGCTAAACTTTACTGTAATCCAAACAGCAAGCTCTGTTCTTGCTCTCAGACTCAAGCTCTGCACCTGTGCACTGCCATTATAAGCCTCTTAGAGCAGCCAATCAGAATCTGTGATGTCATGATGAATTTTTGGTTTAGCCAATTGGTTGACAACAGGTAATATGATGTGGCCTGAAATTTGAGGAGGGACACCCTGTGGCTGCACTGGTCAGGGGTCATCTTGCCTCATCACATGGGGGGGACCTCAAGAGCTCGGTCCCAAGGCTCAAGACGGGTGTGCCTACAGCAAGCCATTAGGGACCAAATTAGCCATGCAGGCTCAGGCCTCTTGGGCTCAAGCTGGGTGTGCCACAGCAAGTCACACAAGGATCCTGAGTGCACCTCAGGCCTTGAGGTGGGCTAGATAAGCCTTGAGACATTCAGACTCAGAGTTGTCCCTTCCTTTCTAGGCCATATCCCAACAGATACAGAAATATGCTGGGGTTTGGCTCAGTTGGTATAGTGCTGCTCTGCACTCTCTGAGGCCCTGGTTTGCATTCCATGGACTGCAAAAATGGGAGAAGAACTTGGCAGCCCACTCCCAAAGCTATCCTAAAACAATTAGCCATTGAAAACTCTACAAATAGCAGAGAAGCCGTGACACAGTACCAAACATGACAGAGTGTCAGGAACTGTTTCGATCTGCTGTACATACGGTTGCTATGAGTCGGACTTGACTCGAGGGCACCTAACAACAATAAATGACGAATCTTATATCTGAATCGCCTGCAGCTGTAGCCCTGTGGCATCCGATCCCATCAGATCTCGGAAGCTAAGCAGGGTCAGGCCTGGTTAGTACCTGGATGGGAGACCACCTGGGAACACCAGAAGCTGTAGGCTTGGGAGAAGGACCTGGCAACCCCCTCCCAAAAATCAATCTGCCATTGAAAACCCTATGAACAGCAGAGAAGTACTGACAATAGTGTTTCCCCTGTTGTACAGAGGGTCGCTATGAGTCGGATACCGACTTGACGGCACCTAACTAACTAACTATATCTGAATCAGATCTCTGTGGTGTCCAGATTTTTGCTCATAAACTTTTCTTTATGTACTATTTTATTGTTGTTAGGTACCCTCCAGTTGGTAACCAACTTAGAGTGACCCTACATACAACAGATGAAATACTACTGTCTGTGGTTATCTGCTATTCATAGGGTTTTCAATGGCAGATTATTTTTCGAGAGAGGGTTGCCAGGTCCTTCTCCCAAGCCTATAACACCTGGTGTTCCCAGGCAGTCTCCTATTCAAGTACTAACCAGGCCTGACCCTGCTTAGCTTTCAAAATCTGAGGAGATTGGAGGCCACAGTGGTACTCCTGCAGGCTTCCATTATATACTACTG
Organism: Pedetes capensis; assembly: GCA_007922755.1. NCBI lineage: Eukaryota > Metazoa > Chordata > Mammalia > Rodentia > Pedetidae > Pedetes > Pedetes capensis. Next base: position 9,001 of record VMDO01032651.1, on the reverse strand, counting down.
AGTAGTTTTGTGAACAATTAGGAAAAGTCATGCTCATCAAAGTTCTTTTTACACTTATTAACACAAAGTAATATAAGTATTAATAATTATATATTGGGTTAAAATTCTTGATACTATTCATACATCCAAATCCCCAGAGACCATATTATAATGTTTCTTTAATTAAGGCTTTGAACAGCAGAAAAAAAATACTATGCCTTTCCTTATTGGTACTTTCTAAAGCCCAAGGTTCTTCTCAAACTATTCCTCTACTTATGAAAGGTGTAAAAAGCAACTAAAATGTTCACATAATCCAATGAAGTCTGGTAACCACAAAGCATTTCTTTTTTGCTACCACTAATGCACCTCTGGCCAAATGACTAGAATAGCAAATTTATGAAGGGCATTGGTAATTACCATACTGGAGTTCAGTTCACACAGCACTGGTAAGTATACAGAAATGTCAAGCAACTCTTTGATTGAATTATAACATTTTATTCTCATTGCATTATTTAAAAATGAATATGTTACAAAATTAAAATAAAAATTTAAAATCAGTAAATTATGATACAATTATTAGGTGTGTTGTAAACAATGGATATTCACCTTCTATTCAAAACTTATTTAACTAAAGCAGTTCAAGTTTGTATTCAAAAATAAGGGAAGAAATGGTCTTTGCTTGAATCCTAGGGCATTTTATTATGGTATCTGCTCACAGATGGTCATTTAGAAGGCTAGCTCACAGCAGTAAACACTGTACTGGTTATACCATGAGTATCATTCTGTCAACTGTTTCTGACAAGAGGATGTCAGCTGAGGAAGACTGCAACTTCTTAAAATCTAAGGTCTCTGAAGTATGCTTGTTATGCAGGCTGCCTCTACAATAGGTCAAAAAAGACAAAAGTCAGAGAACAGTTCCTACTATTAAGGAATATAAGGCTCCAGCGTCTTAATCCCCTACTCAACACAGAAATCTTCATACTTCTGATACTTCTGAAGTTTCTCAGGTAAGTGTTTTAAATGGCTCTGAATGCTGAACAAAAGTTGATCTCTGTATTGCCCAGAATAGAGAAGGGTGGTGGTATCTTAAAAGTAGATTGTAAGTGATCCCAGCTTTAGATTGGAAAGCATCATGGTACAACAGTAAAATCTCATTGTGAGTAGTTCTGCCACCTAATTGTTCATTTCACAAAACTTAATAGTGCCTTGAAAAATCTGCTTTTGTTTGTAAGTTTTCTAATCTGTTGTTCTTTTTTCCCTAATCAAAATCTAAATTCATCCTGAGCAGGCACTATATACTGACTCCTTTTACCTCCTTACCACTTCCAATGTGCCAAATGAAATGCATACTAACTGAAAGATCCCTTGACTTGATAGCTTAGTCTGAGTTCCAATCATTCTCCTTGGACTTTGTCCTAATAATTGATTTTGCCTCAAATGAGCTAGAGAAATCAATGTCTGAAGTACCTCATAGTGAAAAGGAAAGAGTAGTTCCAATAACATCATTCAAGTAGTCCAGAGTTGTGTGATGCTTTGCAATTTTTATTCATATTGTGAATTGATATGGGAAAAATATTACACTTTAAAATGATGTAAACTTACACTTGAAATCCCATAAGCAGGGGGAAAGTAAAGTAGCTCAAAAGAAAATAGGTAAACAAGATGAAAAATAACAGAAAAAAAGTAACAATCTGTACAAAGTATAGGTAATATAGTGAAATATTACATATATTGTAAAGTTGGAATATTAAGTCTCCTCCGAATTTTTTATCAGATACCTGAAGAGGAAGGTTATATCAGTAAAGATTTATAGAATGTTTAATAATAAAATGGAAATAATTACTCAGGAAAGAACAACTTTTTTGGCATTGTAAATACATTTTACCAAGTACTCTTATGAGAACTTTGCAGTAATTCATAAACATACTATTTTTCTTTATTTATAAATGTTAGTGGGGTACAGAGTAATGAGACTTTTATTATTCCCTTGTGCAGCTATTACATCACTTTTGGTTACATTTTCATTAACTTACATATATTACAGAATCATTTGATTAATATGTAAGATCATATACATTCATGGATTATAACATATTCTTATAGTAGATGATAATTAGCTTTATAATGTCTCTTAATATAAGTCAGTGATGTCATACCAAAGCATGAGTAAGTAAAAACATTTGTATGAAGACTAATAAAAACCTAATTACCCAATATTTTGCTGATTTTGCCTATTTGAGAGATATTTTATTAATCTTTGGTGTAGGTAGCCTTCATAAAATCCAGTCCATTCTTTTGAATTAATTACAGCTTTCACCTGAACTTTTTACAACTTGCATAGAGCATTCCATTTAAAGTTGTAATGTCTACTAAATACACTGAATCTCTACTGAAACTAGTCTATATTTTTATTTGGACAGATTATATTATTTAATGAAAATTTTCTTTCCTCTTACCTTGAGTCATTTTGGGCAGAAATTCTTCCCTACATATATTAGTCTCCTTTTGTGCAGGTGTAACAGGATAGAAGAAACTGAATTAATTATAACAAAGAGAAGTGCACTGGCACATAGATCTAGAGTCTGAGAAGTCTGGTAATAGTCTGCTTGCTGCATCATCCCAACATAGAATTATCTACAGGGTAATGGAAAGAGCAAGGGGAGAAGAAAATTTACTCAAATTTACTCTATAATGGCATCAATCCGGTCCATGCATATACACCTCCATGGCATAATCACCTCAGATGAGCACCACTTCTTAATACAATAGCAATTAAATTTCAATATGAGTTTTGAGGGAAAAAAGCATTCAAATTGTACCACTGCTCCGGTAAATATGAGGATGCATGTAGTATTTGTCCAACAGAATGTGCAGATAATATACTCTGCTTCTAACCAAGGGCATAGAGATGCTTGTGTCATTGGTCTTACCCTCCTGTATTCCTTTACACACTCTGAGAAGAATATACATCAGGTTCTTTAATCTGAGGTTCTGAAATATGAAACACTTAAAACCCATCCAATTCCAAGACCAGCAAAACTTTCTAAGCCATGAGCGAAATATGTATACTTGTATCACTTATTTGCATTCATATGAGGATTACTTATTTTTGACATCATTACAACTCTACCTAATATATTTATTAAGTAAAAAATCTTATATTCTAACATGCTCATTAAGTGTTAAGTTTGATATCACATTTAAAAAAGTTGAACCATATCATTAAAGTTTCTTAGTGGAAGGCCATGCACATTCGATTCTGATTTAAACTGAGGGAAAATACGGCACAAACAATGATTAGTTTTGGAATGATTCATAATTATCCCGGTTTATATTTCATTTAAGGACATTACTTCTTACACCACTGTCAAATATAACCATAGAGGTTGAGATCAACTTTTTCTGGAGCTCCATACCATCATTAAAACAGCACATATTGTCTGGGACCAGACTTTACTAGTGGGGTCTCACTTATCATAACTTTGCATTTTTATAGCTGATTTTTCTATAATATATATTTGACCTAAACTGGGTCAAAATTCTAAGTTGAGGGGAAAAAATTAAGAAAGGAAAGGGCTGAAGAAGAATCTCATATTGTTGACTGGTAGCCTTTGATTTCAATCGAGAGCCTCATCATTATTCTTCTTTTCTATTTAGTTCTTCTTTTCTATTTATTTTTTCAATTCCTCTGGGGCAAGCTGATAATACTTGCAGAGTAATGCTACAAAGTTTGTCAAAAGTCTTCCCCTCTACCCCATTAGTTCCTTACACTGAATGTTCCCAAAGCAACTATAATCTCAGTTATATCACTTAAAGCAGTATTACTTTTTACATTTTAAATAGCCATTGTGCCCAGGGAAATTCATTCTTTGTGATAAAATAATCAGCTCTATATTTGTATGATGACCTTTAAAGGGGAACATGATACATAAATTGCTACATATTCCTGTGTGTTGGTAATAGGGAATCAAACCTGAGCTGGTTGTTTCAATATAGTTGATAATGGAGAAAAACAAATTGCAAGCTTTCATATGATGCAGTGGCAAAGACCACTACTGTTCCACATGCTGACCCCATATAGTTGCATAATCTTCTATTTTGCTCCAAGTGAAGGAATTAACAGCTTGTCAAAAAGCTAATTACATCCAATTATTGATATCATATGTCTGGGAAGAAGTCATCTGAATTAACCAAACAGAAGTTCAGTCACTATATACACATGAGTTCCATGTAGAATTTTTTTTTCCTTAATGAAATTCATTTGGAGAAGAGAAATATACAGATTCAGATAAAATAACTGAAAAGAAGGAAATGATCTAATTCAGTCTTCCTAAGGGAATATGATAGAGCAATATAACTAGTATTCAGTCATTATTCTACTCATTTATTTTTTCAAAGTGGCATTCCTATAAGTAACAAAATATTTAATTTTATTTCTAAAAGTCTGAAACTCAATTTACTTATTTCATGAGGTTATTGAATGAGCTGATCAATAAATCTATCCATTTATGGTCATCTTTGCCCAGTTGTCATTTAAAATGGCAGCTAGAAGGAAGCCATTCTTCTTAATTTTCTAATTTCTAGTTGGTTAAAAAATCCACACTAGTTCACATAAGTGATTTCTGATGTACACACCACCAAGATATTTTAATGCCTGTTAATTATAGACCAAAATGCCCTGGGAAACCTAAATGAATGAGTATAACTTCCAGTCTTATAGCCTAAGTTTGACAAGATCCTCACACTGGCACAACATCTTAGTGAAATGTCTTCAAGGTAGTGTTGACAGATCCATACAAGATGATCCACAAACTTGCCTATCTATTGATTTATTCCTATGCATTGGTAGTAAAATAGATACTGTGAACCAAGGAAGCTTTACCAAGTTCTGCTGAGGAAAAATTAAGCATAAAAAGTGGAGTAAATTGTTGCTGCTGCTGCTACTGTTGTTGTTGTTGTTGTTGTTGTTGTTGTTGTTGTTGTTGTTGTTGTTGTTGTTAGGTGCCATTGAATCAAGTCTGACTCATAATGGCCTATGTACAACAGAATGAAACACTCTCCCACATTGTGCCACGCCTGGCACTATGTCAGTGCTCTGCTATTCACTGCTATTCAGAGGGTTTTCAAACTTCAACTTCTAACAATGTTATTTACAAGAGGATAATAATGAAGGTGATTCAAAGAAAGAGAGGATGTATAATTACAAGCATCCCCTAGGTTCTCTGACGGAGTTAGCAAAGTAAAATGCTATTTGCAAAAGAACCAACCTACCTTACACCTTATCATTTATTTTTCTTAAGAGTTAACCAACTTTACAGTCCATAGCAAAGATATACCCTTTAATCTGATCACAGGAAGATGCCTAATTAATGGGTATAGTCATAGCAGAAGGTCAGATATAGATAGGCAGAAGAGACAGTGGTGACAATCTTATAATAGCCATCTGTTTTGATCTTCCCAACTTCAGCTTTTCTATTTGATATTTTAGACACTTTTAAAGGGCCAGGAATCCAGTGACACATTTAAATCATCATTGGTCTTATCCAATTTAGGCTCATTTATAGTTCTTAGAGCAGTTTTGAAAGGAACAATATAAACACGTGTAACAACAATAACACTAACAGGACAAATGTTGTTGTTGTTAGGTGTCCTGCAGTCAGTATCAGACTCATAACAACACTACATACAACAGGGGAAACACAATCATCAGAGCTTCTCTGCTGTTCACAGGGTTTTCAATGTCAGTTTGATTTTTGGGAGTGGGTTGCTGGGTCTGTCTCCCAAGCCTACAGCACCTGGTGTTCTCAGGTGGTCTCCCATCCAAGTACTAACCAGGCCCGACTTGCTTAGCTTCTAAGATCTGAGGGAATCAGATGCCACAGGGCTAAGGCTGCAGGCAACAGGACAAATAGAGATTACATAAAGAATATCATTTAAGGAATTGACATCCTTTATTAAAAAGTGACTATAATTTCTGAAAAGCCCAGTATTTCTGGAGATCAGATAGTGTAGGTATTCATTTACATGAAGAAAGTCATGAGTACACTCTCCTATTTCTTTATACAACATCAAGTAAACAACACAAAGCCACATGGAACAAAACCAGTTTTAATATATTTATTCCTAACACTACAAAATTAATGACAATGCATTCATTCAAGTGAATTGAATGTGTTCTATATGTCTGAAATAGCACAAAGTACCTACCATCACATATGTAACTAATATTTAATGTAAAATTTCTATAAGTCACTATGACATTGAGTTGCTATGCATTTCCCAAGAAGAATGTTCTAATCTGAGTGAAATAAAATTCAGGTAATCTGGCATGGATTTACATTTAACTTTGCTCTTTTGTATATTGAAAAACAGAAGGAAAAAAAAATTAGGGAGTCAGAGTATGAGAAAGATTAGCCCATAATAAATAAGTTAAGTCCATATCAAAAGTTTCAGGAAAGTATTTATTTGACAAGACAATGAGTTAAGATTGTATGTAAATTAAGGCAGCTTCTTAATATACTTTTTTTGTGTGTATAGTACTGAGCGGTTGAACCCAATGCCTTGTACATATTTGGGAAGGGCTCTACTGAGGCTCCACCTCCCACACCTTTTTTACTTTTATCTTGAGACATGGTATCAGTAAATTATGCAGATTGCTCTGGCCTCAAACTTGCACTATTCTTTCCTCAATCTTTAGCATACTTAGTACATTTCATATACTAATTCTCCTTCATACAGCAAATTTTTTTCTGTCTTACTATGAGATAGATGGAAATTTTCAGTGATCTACTTTTGGATCTGAGTCACTCTTAGAAAATTGACTAGGAGTTCCTTTAAGCTGATCAGCTTGGCAGACCAGCACAGATGCATTGCTATCACCTCTGTCATTGAGTACATTAATGGTGTCAGCCCCCAGATCTGATTATATGTCTGCTGCTTGGCCAACCATGGATATTTCTTGTCTGCAATGTCTCATTTCTGAAGTGTATATAACATCATTTTGACTCCTGATGCTGAAGGTGGCCTCCTAGCTAATCTGATAAAGCAGAAAAATGTGAACCAACCCATTGCTAGTGATTGCCTTGGTGTTATTATTATCATTGTTTTTTAACACTTGTATCCCATGTCAAAATAAATAAGTGTGTTTTTTAAATAAAGTAAATGAAGCAATACTTCTTTGACATTGACTTTCTAAACTTTTGGGATGCTATTTCTTATTTAGAATCAGGAACACAGAAGATAGGTTATTATCCTTTAGTAGGACTCATTCCACAAGATTTTATTCCCTATCTCCACCTGACTCCATCATATTATGGATGAATAAAAGGACCAGCAGCAGTTTTCTTCCACTAATATTGAGTGAAGGCTTTTGAATTTCAGTTTCAAATTTTAAAAATAATTTTATCTTCTATAAAGTGAGTACCACCATTGAAAGTATAGGGACTAGAAAAAAAAGAGTAATTTGTTTCAGGTAGATGGATTGATGGATAGATACATAGATAAGATATACACACTATGTAGTATGTCAATGCTGTGGAAGTTTAATAAAGCATATCACTTTTAGGAAAACTAGATGAATTAATCTTTAACTCTTATTATATTACATTACAGGAAGAGAAATATGATGAATAGACACACACACACTATATATATATATATATATATATATATATATATGTGGTCCTGGGGTGCAGCGTGACGGTCCAGCACCCGGAATTTGTAGTTTGTGTCCCACAGGCAGAGTGAGAATGTGCTGCCAAGTTTGCACTCTGTATTGAGTCTGGCCTCCATCGTTGCGTGTGCACGTAGTCCCCTCCGCGTCTCTTTTTCTTTCCTATTTTTCTTCCTTTCTTCTTTTACTCCCTTCCCTTTTTCTATTCTCCTCTTTTTCTTAAGCTATATATGTGTCTTAGTTTTAATCATTTTTCCCTTAAGTCTTAACATACATATACATACATATATATATATATATATATATATATATATATATATATATATCTCACACCAAAGACATGACAACAGATATGGAAGTTTTTCAGTTAACTAGTATTATGGTGATTTAATATGGTGATTTAATTTTTGTTCATGATTTGGTACCTTTATTCTTTTTGTATTATAACATTTATTTCTGAGGTTACATATCCTTGCAGACAATGGAAATATCAATAAAGAATTTATAGGCAGGGGGAGGAGTCAAGATGGTGGACAGATAACACATGCCTTCTGTCCTAGAGTAATGGGAAGCCTTGATTAGGGGTTTGGAACTTACATTGAATAGATAGAAACAGTGATAATTTAGTTTGGGAGATAGAGAGTGAAACTGGGTGTACACTGAAATTGAGGATTTGGCTTTGGAGGAGATACACAGAGGACAGTAGTGGGACTGCTGCCATTTTGCCATCACGCAGATGGCAGATAGAATCCCAGAGACGCAGAGGGGACTACGTGCACACGCAACGATGGAGGCCAGACTCAATACAGAGTGCAAACTTGGCAGCACGTTCTCACTCTGCCTGTGGGACACAAACTACAAATTCCGGGTGCTGGACCGCCACACTGCACCCCAGGACCATATTTTTTGCCTTTTGAGACAGGGTCTCACTAGGTTGTGCAGAACTTGGGTTTGCAATCCTCTTGCCTCTGACCCCCAAGCACTGGGATTCCAGGCGTGCACCACTGCACCCGACTACAAGTGTTTTTATATGTGTGTGGAAGCGTGTATGTGTGAGACTTTTTTTTCTCTTTTCTCTTTTTCCTTCCTATTTTTCTTCCTTTCTTCTTTTACTCCCTTCCCTTTTTCTATTCTCCTTCTCTTTTTCTTAAGCTATATATGTGTCTTAGTTTTAATCATTTTTCCCTTAAGTCTTAACCTTAATTTTAATTTTGACAGAAATTTCTATCAGCCTCTGTCCTCTACCTCATCTTTCCTCCTCTTCTATCACAACATCCCCCCCTTTTCTCACCCCACAGAAGAGAAACAAAATCTATGGCCTCTCTAGCCCCTAGCCCCCTTGGAGTTGGG
>VMDO01032650.1:0-18765 GCA_007922755.1 Pedetes capensis | reverse complement strand
AAAAAAAAGCAAGGGGCTATGGGTGCAGCACAGTGGTAGAGCATTTGCAAAGCTTTAGTACCGAGAAAAAGTTATTCTGTGCAATAATACAGTATTACCTTTCAGTTTAATCAAACTAAAATTTTAGTCCCAAACACTGGCCTTATGTCAAATATCAGCCTCGCCCTATAAAGAGCTACCTGCATTTCATTTCAGTACAAACTATTAGAATTATTTTAAGATCTGGAGCAGTATATGTATTTGGTGAGGTTTCGGACCTATCAGAATAATCTAGTATCTGAATTAGAAATCATCGAAGGAGGCTATTGCTGAGATAGAAACTCAAAGAGTGTAAGTTGTGCAGACAGTATAATTCAAATATACTTGTAAGAGTTACAATAAATCCTCCATAATATACTCTTAAGTTTTTATAATATGTTATTCCCAAATTAAAAGTCTTTTCCTGTAAAAACCTGAGGAATAATGCAGGCAAGGGCATAAAAGCATTCTGTTGTTTTATTAACGACAATGCTCACTGATCTGTGAATGACCTGGAAAAAATGAAAATTATTGAGTTACTTTACCAATCTATCCATCCATCACCACAGAACAGGTTTCAAAATGATGGATAATCTCAGCACCCTGCTGTTTATCCCACACAACACTTCCTCCTCAAGGGAAAAACAAACAAATGATCATAGGAACAATCATGCTTACACTCTATACTTTATGCATCATCTCTATGCTAATGTAAACTATTAACTAGAGAGAAAACTGCCTTGAAAATCATATAGAAATGATTCAGAAAATGAGGTATATTGCTGTGTTTATTTTATCCTTCAGAAGTCTTCATTTTCTACCAATTTCTATTCAAATACCAGTCCTCAACTTTTGAAGCACAAGCTTCTGGTTAATCTACCCTATGTTGATCTTCTAATTTAATAAGGACAGTTCTCAATTGAGATAATATAACTCAAGGGTTCCTTTCTTGGGTGGGGAGGGACTGCGGGGTCAAAAAGTCCTTTTGAGATACTGAAAGACACTATGAACTCTCTTCTTTGAAAAATGCAGCTATGCACATTATTCACACAGAATTTGGCCTGCAGTTTCAGGGAATTTACCTCCAAATTCCTGAAAGCAAGGTGATTGATTACAGACAATGGATGCTTGGTTAAGAACCTATGAATCAGACACACTCCTCATTCTTTATCCAGCTTTCCACTGTTATTTACTTTAAACTTATATATACTTTTTAAATGATGAATATAAGTATGCATATGCTATAATGAAAATGGCCAAACATAAAAAAGCAGTATCAGTATATTTAACAGGATCATAATTTTATATATTTTGTTAGATTGGTGGATTGAAAAAAGAAGAAAATATACCAACATGCTCAGTATGTTACTGTTAAGAGTAATGGGACTTTAATTCTCTCCTTGTGTCTTTTCACATTTTTGTCAGTGCTGAGGATCAAACCCAAGGCCTCATGTGTGATAGGCAATCATGCTACCACTTAGCTACATCCCAGCCCTCTAATTCTTATAAAAAATAACAAGAGTTCTCCTGTTTTCCAGCATTTCTGCATATGAAAATATGTGTCCATAATAAAGACAATTTTACTTTTTTAAAAACATTGGTATTAAATAGGAAATAATTAATTTATGGTATGTATATCCATATACTACCCCCACACGTCTCTCAGTTTGCTGCACTGTGGGGGCTTGTGTGTTGTGATGAGGCTGAGAGCTCTGTCACTGTAACCTCGAACATGAGCAAGGTTACCCATGGTGGACAGGTTTTCAGCTGAGCTTCCAGACTAAGACAGACTAGGGAGTAGGACCTGGCGAGCCACTCTCGAAACAACTATCCATTGAAAACCCAATGGATAGCAAAAAGACACTGTCAGATGGAGTGCCGAAAAATGAGGCCCCCAGGTTGGAAGGCACTCAAAAGACTACTGGGGAAGAGTTGCCTCCTCCAAGTAGAGTCTACCTTGATGACAGAAATGTCATAAAGCCTCAGGGTGCTCAAATTGCTGATGTAGCACGACTCAAAATGAGGAGAAACAACTGTAACCATCCATTAATAATTGGAACATGGAATGGATGTAGTATGAATCTAGGCAAATTAGAAATTGTTAAAAGAGAAATGGAGCGCATATAAACATTGACATTCTAGGCATCAGTGAGCTAAAATGGACCGGCATAGGCCATTTTGAGTCAGACAACCATATGGTCTACTATGCTGGGAATGATAAAATAAAGAGAAATGGGGTTGCATTCATCATCAAAGACATTTCAAGATCTGTGCTGAAATACAATGTTGCCAGTGATAAAATAATATCCATATGCCTACAAGGAAGGCCAGTTAATATGACTATTATTCAAATTTATGCACCCACCACTAAGGCCACAAATGAAAAGGAAGATTTTTATCAGCTTCTGCAATCTGAAATAGATCAAACATGCAATCAAGACATACTGATAATCACTGGTGACTAGGTTGCAAAGGTTGGAAACAAAGAAGGCGGCTCAGTAGTTGGAAAATATGGCCTTGGTGACAGAAACAAAGCTGGAGATCGCATGATAGAATTTTGTCAGACCAATGACCTTTCATTGCAAATACATTTTTTCAACATCATAAACGGAGACTATACACATGGACTTCACCAGATGGAACATACAGGAATCAAATTGACTACATAGGTGGAAAGAGACGATGGATAAGCTCTGTACAAAATGTCAAAACGAGACCAGGTGCTGACTGTGGATCAGCCCATCAACTTCTCATATGCAAGTTCAAACTGAAGCTGAAGAAAATTAGAACAAGTATACGAGAGCCACGGTATGACCTTGAGTATATCCCACCAGAATTCAGAGACCACCTCAAAAATAGGTTTAATTCGTTAGACACAAATGACAGGAGACCAGAAGAGTTGTGGCATGACATAAAAGATATCACTCAAGAAGGAAGCAAAAAGTTCTTAAAAAGACAAGAAAAAAAGAAAAGACCAAATTACATGTCAAGAGAGACACTGGACCTTGCCCTCGAACGTGGAGCAGCTAAAGCAAAAGGAAGACATGATAAAGTTAAGGAACTAAACAGAAGATTTCAGAAGGCAGCTCGAGAAGACAAAAACAAATATTATAATGACATGTGCAAGGACCTGGAGGCAGAAAACCAAAAGGGAAGAACACTCTCTGTGTTTTTCAAGCTTAAGGAAGTGAAGAAAAAATTCAAGCCTTGAGTGGCAGTAGTGAAAGATGCTACAGGGAAAATAGTAAATGATGCAGCAAACATCAAAAGAAGATGGGAAGAATACACAGAGTCATTATACAAGAAAGAATTGGTAGATGACCAACCATTCCAAGAGGTTGCATAGGAAGAGGAACCAATTGTGTTGAAGGACGGAGTGGAAGCTGCCTTGAAAGAACTGGTGAAACACAAGGCTCCAGGAATTAATGGGATACCAGTAGAGATGTTTCAACAAACAGATGCAGCACTAGAGGTGTTAACATGTTTATGCCAACAGATTTGGAAAACAACTACATAGCCAACTGGCTGGAAGAGATCCATATTTGTGCCTATTCCCAAAAAAGGAGATCCAACTGAATGTGCAAACTATTGGACAATGTCATTAATATAACACACCAGCAAAATTCTACTAAAGATCATTCAGAAGCGACTGCAGCAGTATATAGACAAGGAATTACCAGAAAATCAAGTGGGATTCAGAAGAGGGTGGGGAACCAGGGACATCATTGCTGATGTCACGTGGATATTAGCTGAAACAGAGAATATGAGAAAGATGTCTATTTATGTTTTATTGACTACACAAAAGCATTTGATTGTGTGGATCATAACAAATTATGGATAACACTTCAGAAAATGGGAATACCAGAACACCTAATTGTGCTCACGAGAAATCTGTACATGAACCAGGAGGCAGTTGTTCGAATAGAACAAGGAAACACTGAGTGGTTTAAAGCTGAGAAAGGTGTGCGTCAGGGCTGTATATTTTCACCCAATCTCTTCAATTTATATGCTGAGCAAATAATCCGAGAAGCTGGACTTTATGAGGAAGAACGTGGCATCAAGATTGGAGGAAGACTCATTAACAACCTGCGTTATGCAGATGACACAACTCTGCTTGCTGAAAGTGAAGAGGATTTAAAATATTTACTGATGAAGATCAAAGATCATAGCCTTCAATATGGGTTATGACTGAACATCAACAAAACAAAAATCCTTAAGACTGGGTCAGCACGCAACCTCACAATCAATGGAGAAAAAATTGAGGTTGTCCAAGATTTGCTTTGCTTGGCTCTATAATCAACACCCGTGGAAGCAGCAGTCAAGAAATCAAAAGACGCATTGCTCTAGGAAAAGCTGTGGCAAAAGATCTCTTTAGAGTATTGAAAAGCAAAGATGTAACATTGAAGACGAATGTGCGTCTGGCTCAGGCCATGGTATTTTCAGTTGCATCATATGGTTGTGAAAGCTGGACATTGAACAAGAGAGACAGAAAAAGAACTGATGCTTTTGAATTGTAGTGCTGGATATGTCAATTGAATATACCATGGACTGCCAAAAGAACCAACAAATCTGTCCTAGAAGAAGTGCAACCAGAGTGCTCCTTGGAAGCAAGAATGGCCAAACTGCATCTTACATATTTCGGACATGTAATCAGGAGAGATCAATCCCTGGAGAAGGACATCATGTTTGGGAGAATGGTAGGTCAATGCAAAAGAGGAAATGCACCAGATGGATAGACACAGTGTCTGCAACAATGGGCTTAAACATAAATAAGATCGTTTGCCTGGCACAGAATCGGCAAGTGTTTCGATCTGCTGTACATAGGGTCGCTATGAGTTGGACTCAACTCGACGGCACCTAACAACAACAGCATCCATATACTACAGTATTTGGCCATTTAAAACTTTTAAAGAATGTGGTATGTACATATCTGTATGTTATGGTTTGAATATAAAATGGCCCCCACACATTGAGGTTTAAATGCTTGATTCTCTGCTGGGGCACTGTTTTTGAAGGCTGTGAAACTTTGGCAGGTGGGGCCTCGCTGGTGGAAGTAGGTCACTGGGGATGGATATCTAAAGGTGACACCCAGCTTCCAGTTCTAGTCCATGGAGATGTGAACAGCTGTCCTCTGCCACGTGCTCTTGCTATCTGCTCAGCCCGTCCTTCCCTGCCACTAAGCTCTCAACCTCTAAAACTGTAAGCCCAGAACCCCCTTTGTTCCTTAAATTTGTTTCTATCAAGTATTTTCTTCACAGTGATGGTGGGAAAAGCTACCTAATAAGTTCACATGGTGACTTTTGAGTAAGCACTGAACCCGTGGGAAGACAGGCAGCCAACTCAAAGGTTAACATTAGGAGTGGATTATGGAGTTGGAGAATGGCACTTGTATTTTATAAAATTGGGGGACGGTGTTCTCTTTCTCAATCTTTTCATTTTTTTTTTCTAAATAATGAGATTATGTGTTATCCAAGAATTTGCTTTTTAATGGCTATGTAGCATCTCCTATATAGTGCTTGCCTGCAGCCATAGCACTGTGACATCCGATCCTATCAGATCTCGGAAGCTAAGCCAGGTTTGGCCTGGTTAGTACTTGGATGGGAGACCACCTGGGAACACCAGGTGCTGTAGGCTTGGGAGAAGCACCCGGCAACCCACTCCCAAAAATCAATCTGACATTGAAAACCCTATGAACAGCAGAGAAGCACTGACAATAGTGTTTTGCCTGTTGTACACAGGATTATGAGTTGGATACCGATTTGATGGCACCTAACAACAACAATATATGGTGCTTTGGGCTGGGATTTAGCTGAGTTGGTAGAGTGATGCTCTGCAGTCTCTGAGGTCCCAGGTTTGATTCCTAGCACTACAAACATGGGAGATGGATGTGGCAATCTACTCCTGAGGCAATCCCAAAACAATCAGCCATTAAAAATCCTATGAGGGTCGCTGAGTCGGACTCAGCACTCAACAACAACAACATATGGTGCTTTGCTAAATGATTTTAATGAATTATTCCACTGATTCAAATGCTAAGATATTTTAGACTGCTCCATTCCTTAAAGAAATTTTACATTGCTCCAGATTGTCAAATAAAAAATTAAGTAAGAAGATTCTAAGAAAGGGTCATGAGAAGTTTTTATTTTCACTGCCTTTCAACATTTAACTAGTTTGTGGGCTCTTGTTGCAGAGAAACAAATATCCATGTTTGTTGTATTATTGTGTAGGCTATAATTCAATATATCCTGAGTTGGACTAAATCAGTATTTCTCAAGCAGGAATGATTTTGCCTCAATAGGACACTTGGCAGCATTTTCAAGATATTTTTGTCTGTTACAAGTGGGTGGGAAGAGGCAGTAGCATCCAGTGGGTAGATGGCAATGCTACTCCTAAACATTCTACAATGCACACGACAGCCCTCCTCCAAATACAGGAAGGAATTACCCTATCAAATATGTCAGAAGTGCTGAGATTAGGAATCTCTGGCCTAAACTAGGAACCTCTAGAATAATTAGATATCTAGATATCTCACATAAATACACCACATAAAATAACAGATAGGGTCAGACCCCTGATGGTCCTTGGTTCAAAGTAGAACCCAATCTTTTTGCTCTTCCCTGAAAATGGACAGGTTAGCAGCAGCCTGAGATTCCTATAACTTCATCAAGGTGTAGCCTGCTTACTTTGATTAAATTAATTTCATGTCACATCTTAGGCTCCTACAAATTTTTGCTGAGTACCAGTGGTATCCAATTGCACATTTTGAACGTGTTAAAACATATTTTTTTAATTCTCTAATTGGTCCACAGTGTGGTTCTTCTTTCCTCAACTAGGCATTCACATCAAGTCTAGGTCATTCTTTTTCAATACATCCACTGCACCTAGAAGAGTACAGGCAGATGATAGATGTTTTAAGAAACAGCTAATGAATTAAATGGGAAGATATGTAAAAAAGTAAATTTACAACAAATGGTATAGATGCTTCTTCAAAGTATTTTGGTCATTTTAATTAAATCCTTTTTCTTATTAATAAGAATTGGACCCAAAGCACAATTCCCCTGATTGCTTCCTCTGCAGCCATACTCCCTAGATCAACAACACCTAGGAAATGGCTACAAATGCTAATTTTCATGCCCCACTTCACATCAACAAGTCTGAACCTCTGAAAATGGAGCCTAGTAATCTGTGTGTTCATTTCTGACATCCATAAAAGTTTGCAAAATACTGCTCTACTATTTCTTCCACACATAATTTCCATATGTACCTAATTAACTTACAAGTGATTCATTTATCTAGCAAATACTTAATGAATGACTAATATGTAGCGGGGATCACACTGAAACATTCCTGCATAATCTCCTATGCTTTTTAAAAATTATTAGGTTTTGTAAGCACAAAAAATGTATTATTCAACTGATTCAACCAGGGCCAAAAAACTTGCCTCTGAGTTTTATGAGTAGTTTTTGAATCCAGTCACAAACATTTTATATACTATCTCTGGGTGCAAAGAGTTTAGAAGGAAATCCTATGGCAAAGCCCAAACTATTTACTAACTGATCCCTTATGGGAAAAAAAGAATTTCTTGACTCCTTAATTACATAGCTAAACCTGTCTATGTCTCTTACTCTGCCTCATATTCATTCTGGTGGAATTCTATAAGAGCAGCAACAGTGAGAACAAAACAATGACAGTAACAATAATAGTAGAACAGCTAACATTTATGCAGTACTTATAAGGCTTCCACTATTGTAAGCATTTCCTAGATATTATCTCATTTTAATCCTCACAAACTATGAGGTACGTATTATTATCCTCATAAAAAATGAGAAACACAGAATGGTCAGATAACTTGCCCAAGGATACACAGCTAGTGAACAGCAGAACCGTAAGTGGACATCATGGTTCTGGCTCCAAACATACCCTTTAATTCACTATACTAATTACTTTTCCCCCATGGGACTAGGGCATAAATAGCCACTTGCTTCATATTTGAAGAGGTACCTGCAAATTATAATTCACTTAGGAACATTCCAAGTTTTCCCTGTCTTTACCCCCTACCTTAGGTCTTTAGATCCCTTAAGTACTCTTGTATTCACTCCTAAGGACCTTTTCTTTTTATAATCTCTTGAGTAAGAAAATTTTCTTAAGAATAAAAATTTATAACAATGGTTCTCGTCTTGTTTTCAATCATGGATTTTTGTAGAAATTTGATTAAATTATGAACTTCTTTTATAAAGCCACATATATAACATTTTGCATACATAAATTCCAAGTACCTATGGACCTGAGATGAAGAAGTTTTGGTATATCTCAATAAAGATTTCCTCAGCTCCAGTGTTACAAAACAACACCACTGATATTCAGCAATCTTTAAACAACAATCGTTAAACACACATTTTTGGACTAGTCAAATCTACCAATTAGATACAAGGGTAGTTTCTCTACCTACTTTTATGTATATCATGTGATTCTTTGACACTGGGGGAAGAAACCCATGGACTTGGGGGCTATAAACAGATGAGACATGATCACATGATACAAAATCTAATTGTCCCTAGGCTCATCAGCATTGTTGTTGTTGTTGTTGTTAGGTGCCGTCAAGTTGGTATCCTACTCATAACGACCCTCATAGGGTTTTCAATGGCTGACTGTTTCAGGATTGCCTTGGGAGTGGATTGCCAGGCCCTTCTCCCGTTTTTGTGGTGCTGGGAATCGAACTCGGGACCTCAGAGACTACAGCGCAGCACTCTACCAACTGAGCCAAATCCCAGCCCTCATCAGCATTGTTGTTGTTGTTAGGTGCCGTCGAGTCGGTATCCGACTCATAGCGACCCTACATACAACAGGGGAAACACTATTGTCAGTGCTTCTCTGTTGTTCATAGGGTTTTCAATGGCAGATTGATTTTTGGGAGGGGGTTGCCAGGTCCTTCTCCCAAGCCTACAGCTTCTGGTGTTCCCAGGCAGTCTCCCATCCAGGTACTAATCAGGCCCAACCCTGCTTACCTACCTTCCAAGATCTGACGGGATCAGATGCCACAGGGTTACAGCTGCAGGCTCATCAGCATTAGTGCTTACCAAATTCACAAACTCAAGCTATAGAAATGAAGAGATCTATGTACTCATGATCTATTTTCCTTTTATCTTTATCAATTAGACAAAATGTTGAAAGTTAAAATAATTTGTTTATTCACATAAACTGGTATTCCCAACCAGGCACAGAATTGGAATATGTTTCAAGAACACTGCAAGAATGGTCCTTATTCTTTGTAATGTTGTTGGGAAACAAATCATGCATCAATACTGAGAAAAGAAATCATAAAAATTATAAGTTGCTAAAATTTGTAAAAATCTAGAAAAAATAACAATATTTAAAAAAATTTAGGGAAAGTCGGTAAGAATTGTATATTAGGTGAGTTACGAAGATTGCATATCAGGAAATCTGGTTTCTATCCTCAGTCTCTTTATTTTAACTTTCCTTATTTGTAAAAATTAGATAATTAGTAAAAATAACTTTTAAAAGAGTTCTTCCAACTCTCTTTTTGGTAATATTACTGGAATAGTAGGTTGATTTTTTCATGCAAAGAAATTAAAGAGAATGCTGTTGAAGAAAAAAATCTAATTTCAATTTGTTAGAGCAGAGATGCAAGAACACTTAAAGACACCAAATATCCCTCTCAAATTTGCTCTTTCTGACTTCATATGCAATTAAACACTTAAACCTTTAATTTTCAATAGCATAATCTTCAGCCAATTTTAAGATTTCCCTTGGTTTTGTAATAAGTTGATTAAGGTTAACAAACGTCTCTTAAGTTTCTAAAACCTCTCTAGATGAAAAAAACCTGGTTATTACAGAATAAAATAAGCAGGTACTTTTGGTCTGAAAGATGTTTTCTAATATGATTTCTCCAAATGTAACTACAAAACATTTAGTAAAATGTATTGATGTTCTAATCTCTGACACTGGACTGAATAAAGTGGTTTTAAAAAGCACAGAAAAGAAACACACAAAAAATTATCGTACAATCCATATTAAAAAACAAATCCCACAATTATAACCAAATGACAATAAATATGTGTGTCCCATTTTGGGAATAATTCTGTCATCACTGATTGGATGCATCAAATCAAGGATTTCCTTTCCTTTCTATCCATGCTGTTCTTATAATCTTGAGAAAGGTACTCAAAGATGTATGTATCTACTTAAATATTTTGGATTTCTGTCTAATTTTGTTCTTTTTTAAAGCTTTAAGTTTGAAATCAGCTTGTGTTCCACGATTTCCCAAGGTAACAGGAAATTTTCCTCAGCTATTATTATTGCAACTACTGGTATTTAATTTTTCACATACAATATGTAGTGAAAGGCTGAGTTTGCTCACTTAGAAAGAAGTGTTTGTTGGTGATAAATCATATATCTATAATTAAAACTGTGTACTAAAATTAAAACATTTTGATCTTTTATCTTTTAATAATCCCATCACATTACATGAAAAAATAAGATCAAATCTATGCCACCAAAGAAATAAAGACTATCTAGTAAGGTAACAGTTAAATGCCCTCTTTTTTCTCATGAACATAATACTCTCTGGGCAGTCCAACTCTACTTATAAAAAACATGTGAAGTTTGTTTGTTCCCACTGGTACTGCTCCATTTCTTAGGTTATGAAAACATGACACAGTATATGAAACCTATTCTGAATGAGAAGGTAGTTCTAAAGGCTACTATGTTACCAACCGCATAGATAACAGAAATAAATTAGTCCAGTTAGGGCTTAAAAAAGGCTTCTGTTTAGAAGACAGATTGCAAGAGTTTAAAAACCTCTATACTGCATATGTATCCTGTTCAGCATGCCAGAAAAAATATTAACCAACTAATATATAGTTAGGAAAATTCTAAGGCTTGCTAGATTAGAAAAATATATGGGTTTTGATGATTTTTCTTCCAATATGGTCCCCATTATATGTCCTGACATATTAATGGATACTAGGAAGCACAATAAATAAGGTTCATTTTCTTTGCTAAAAAAAAATCTACCTATTTACAATGATAAAGGCCTTAAAAGGTGTTTATTCATGAAAGTTATCTCTAGTAGTTAAAATGTTATACTGCTTACACAGAATTCATTTAGAATGCAAGGATATGACTTACAAATGTCTTTGAATCCTTCACATAAATATGCATGCATGCCATTTATAACAGTAGCCTTGATGAGAACACACTGTAACTGGCTCTGAGAAACGCTTAAGAGGCTTATATTAAAACAGAATATAGAATAGTGGTTAGAAATCACAGAACAGGTGACACCTTATTCTGATAACCTGGTAGTAAAAAAAGTGTAGACTATGATGTATAGATGGTGGTAGTGTTACTAGTTTTGGATATGAACAGAACAATATTTATATGAAATTATAAAGCATTATGCAGGGTACACATTATAAAATTAAAAGTTAATATCCCTAGGACAAGTAAATGCATTATAATTCACACATAGTCACAAGCATATAAAGTGTAGGAAGAATTCAGAGTAACACTGATTACTAAGAAGTACTTAATAGTTTAACATATTAGTTCAAATATAACAAAAATGTCTTTTGTTGTTTTTACTATAAACACATATAACTATATCATTCCTTGAAAGTATACTTCAAATTCGAGAGGATGAAGTATAATTTTTATAATTTCAAAATTGAGGCACATGCACAATACTGGTAAAGGCTTTGCAGAGGATAAAAACATGAAAGTTCTGATAAAAACATAGCCTTAAGATTAAAACCATGTTTACAGAAAATGTTCTCTTTGTCTAATATGTAATATATAAGAGTCACATTCTGAAATTTCATATCAGTACAGGATAAACAAATAAAACTCAAATGTCTTTTCTCCTAAAAACAAAACCCAAATTAATATTTATAAAATGTATGAATTGGGAAAAATACAAGAATTTCTTATAAAAAGAGTATAAAATTCTTGGGACAAGCAATTTCAGATTTTGGATTTTTTTTCCTATTTTGGATTATTCACAATACATAACATCTTAAGGATTAAATCTAACTGTGAAATTCATTTATGTTTCATATACACCTAGAACACACAGCCTGAAGATAATTTTATACAATATATTTAGCACACCAATGTTTTGACTGTGACCTATCAAAGAAAATCAGGTGTGAATTTTCTACTTGAGTCATCATGTCAGTGTTCAGAAAGTTTCAGATTTTGCAGATTCAGGATTTCAAATTTTCAGACTAGTGTTACTCAATTTGTATTGTACTTTCATAAGAAAGCAGCAAACTTCAGGTGACTACCCAGAAATCCATTCATTCTGTTTCTGTTCCTTACTGTAACTTTAGTAGGAATGAGTAGTTAAGTGGCAATATGAGAGAAAACAGTGTAGTTTCTCTGAACGAAGCAATGACACACGAAGAAGGAAAGAGTGACTAAGAAAACCACAGAACTCCCTTCCTAGTTTCAGTTGACAGAAGATCCTCTGGTTTGGGAGGATATGATAATCCCTATTCAACCCTACTTTTACGTGTAACTACAGAGACTTATCATGTTCAAAAATAAGTCACTTTCAAAGTTATAACATTCTCACTTCCATTCATACAAATCACATCTTTAGGAAATGTGAATGTGAGAATGCCAACTTCCACTGGTATATTAGACTGAATACTGTCACAGGACCTCCAGTTAATAACAAAATACTACTAAATCTTATGTGAAACGTAATTCCTACTGCACTGATGAGACTGAAGGAAAAGAAATGTCTGTAGTATATACCCTATCCCCAAACACATCCATATACACACAATACAAACCCAGAATTGAAATCTGAATTATAAACACTGAAATGAAAAATTGAGTTAACTTTTAAAAAATCTTGTGCTAGTATCACCATGTGGCACTTCATTATTAAATGTTGTTATTGTTGTTGTTGTTGTTGTTGTCAAGTTGTGTCTGACTCATTGCGACCCTCACGGGATTTTCAAGGGCTGATTGCTTCGGGATTGCCTCAGGAATGGAGTGCCACGTCCTTCTCTCATTTTTGTGGTGCTGGCAATCAAACCCAGGACCTCAGAGACTGCAGAGCAGTGCTGTACCAACTGAGCTAAATCCCAGACCATTATTAAGTGTAGGACCTCCTAAAAAGAACTAGAATGGTCTCAAATTCGTAGTGCCATGTGGATAAAGCAAACACAAGTAATTCCAGAAGGAAAGCACCCTGGACTCCACATATTAAAATCAATCATATATACTCTCAAAGATAAGCATTACACAAGCAAATAAACCATTGAGATGAATCAGTAACAGCACATGGCAGAATTAGACTGTGAACTTTAAATATCAGAGAAAGAAAATGTAAACTATCTATATGTGAAATATTTAAAGAGAAGTCAGAAAAATGAAAAAGAAAATATCAAAAATGGCAAGGAAAATGAGGAGATATTGGGACTTCTAACACTGAAAAATAAAAATATTGAAATTATAAAAGTGAATGGGTTAAACTACAAATCAATCATAGGTGAAAAAGTTTAATAAACTAGGATCCAAATCTTAACAAAGTACCCAGAATGAAACCAGAAGGACAAAGAGATAGAAATGTGAAATTAAGAGATACAAAAAGAGAATGCTAAATTCTAAAACATATTTATTTGGGTTCCAAACATGAGAAGGGACACAAGGAAGAAAAACAATACTTGTAAAAGTATTAGTTGATAGTTTCCCAAAATGTTGTTGTTGTTGTTGTTGTTAGGTGCCATTCAGTTGCGTCCAACTCATAGTGACCCTCATAGGGTTTTCAATGGCTTATTGTTTCGGGATTGCCTCGGGGAATGGAATGCCACATCCTTCTCCCTCCCAAAATGATATATGACATAAATTCAGATAGAGGAAACATGATGTATTTGGTTGAACCATATGGAACAGAAGGTTGAAAATGGTTGAACATTGTGAACTTCATATGATTCAACCCTTACTAGACTAAATAAATTCAAAGAAAACAACATCTAAGTTTCAGTGTAGTAAAAATGTGGAGCACAAAAGACAAACTGTCTTAAAAACAATTTGAAAGAAAAAAGGTATCACTTATACAGTACTGACAAATTAGGCTAACATCAAACTTCAAAAGCAAAAATGAAATATAAATAACAATGAAAAATATCTTACAATACTGCAAAGAATTGTCATGTTAGAATCATTTACCTAGTAAAATTACAGTCAAGAGAATAAGGCAAAAAAATCTTATTTTCATATACATAAATACTAGAAAGAATTGACTAAAAAGAGACATAAACTAGAGGAAAAGAACAGACTCTTGTTAATAGGACTCATCCAGTTCCATATAAAACAGAGATAGTCAGATGGGATTAAACACATGCAAGAGTATGATAATCAGAGCTCTCAACATAGACTCAAAAAAGATGAAAATTAATGGATGCAGAAAGATATAAGAAGCAAATGCCAAAAAGATGGAATAGCTATTTGAATTATCAGGTAGACTTTAAGAAAAAACATCATTAGGGATAAAGTCAGCAGATAACATAGAATATTAAATTCATCAGGAAGATTAAACAACTAAATTTCTAATACCTTAATTCCCTCAAAATAAATATAATGTAAAAATTGATAGAAATGCAAGAAGACATGAACAAATTGGACATCATAATGGGGGATTTCAAAACACATATCTCTATTACTGATAGATCAGTGAGAAAAAAGCTGAATAAAAATGAAGTTTGAAAATCACAATATGAAGTTGAATTATTGGACTTTAAGACCAATAATTAGAGAACTCCATACCCAAGTACTAAATGAAAATGTTCTCAAGCACATACAGAAAAACTACAAAATTTGATGATACACTAGGCCATAAAATAAATAGCATAAAAGTTCAAAGTGAGTACCATAAAAGCATATTTTCCAGCCATAATGCTATTAAATTCAATGCTGAGACCAAAAGAATGAGCCAAGTTATCTACTCTTAAATACCTCATAATAACTCATGGGTCCATGAAGAAATCATAATAGAAATTAAAACACTTAGAATAAAAGTTAAAATAATATGCAAGAAATATATAAGATGTAGAATGACAGAATGAACTTTATACCCGTAAATGCTTATTTTAGAAAATAAAAAGATATGAATACTGTTGACTTTTGAACAATATGGGTTAGAACTGCATGAGTATACTTATATGCTCATTTTTTTAAAGATTTATGACAATTTGAAAAAAGTTGTAAATGAACCAAGTGTTTAGAAATATTGGAGACATTAAAACATTAGATGTCAAGAATACATAAAATGTGAAGGCTATAGTCTATTTTATCATTTACTACTATAAATAGACACAAATCTATATTATGGATGTAAAAATCTATAACATTAAAAGTTAATATTTATCAAAACTAGCTGGTCACAGTGGTGCATGCCTGTAATGCCAGCGACTTGGGAGGCAGAGGCAGGAGGATCGCAAGTTCGAGATCAGAAGCAGTCTGCATAATTTAGGGAGACCCTGTCTCAAGAGATAAAAAAAAATGGGCTGAGGTTGCAGCTCAGTATTACAGCACTTGCGAGGCATGCAAGTGTGAGGTCCTGCGTTCAACCCCCAGTACCACAGGAAAAAAAAAGATTTATTAAAACTTTACACACACATACACAAGATGTACATAGTACCATGCACAGTGGAGAGAAATGTAAGTAGATGTATCATAACAGCATAGAATTAAAGGTAGTACATATTGTACTACTGTAGTAACTTCATAGGTACCTCCTATAGCTACTGTAGCGAACTCAGGTATTGCAAGTATCCACTTAAAATGCTATGTGACATTAATCATCTACTGCGCAGTGTATCACAGTAAAAAGTGATCTTCCAATACTTGTATATTTTTTGCCATATATACAACGTATAAAATATGTGTTAATGGACTGCTTATGTTATTTGTAAGGTTTTGGGACAACTACTGGCTATGAGTAGTTAATTTTGCTGGGAGTCAAAAGTTAGCAGATATGACTTCATAGACGGGTCAGCATCCATATAGTCTCCACATTGTTCAAGAACCAACTTTACTTAACTCTGGTTTTTAGTTTAAAAGCTGGCAAGGGGCACTGGACAAGGTGGCATATGTCTGTAATCCCAGCAACTTGGGTGGCAGAGGGAGGAGGATTGCAAGTTCGAGACTAGAGGCAGTCTGTGTAATTTAGCAAAAGTAAAAAAAAAAGAAAAGAAAAGGAAATGGGCTGGGGTTGCAGCTCAGTGGTACAGCACTTACAAAGCATGCAAGTGTGAGGCCCTGGGCTCAACCCCCAGCACCACAAAAAAAAAAAAAAAAAAAAAAAAAAAAAAAAAAAAAAAAAAAAAAAAAAAAAAAAAAAAAAAAAAAAAAAAAAAAAAAAAAAAAACTGACAAGGACAGGGGAGAGGATGGGTGAGCTGACTAAACCTCTCCAACAAGCAAAATAAGGGAGTTGGGAAAGAGTAGAAATTAATGAACTAGGTCAAACAGCTATAACAGAGAGAATTGAAACTCCCAAAGTTGATTTTATAGAAAACATAAAAGGTGATAAAACTTGGTCAAGGTTATAAGGCTAATAAACAGAGAAATCATTATTTAAATCCAGGCACTCTCTCTCCATAGTCTATATTCTTAGCTACTATGTTATACTAACTCCCAAACAAGCTAAACATAAAAGAAAAGCTTGCTATATTTAACTATTTCAATCATAATGACCTCCATGTATCATAAATACAATAAGGCAAAATACGCGCAACACATGCAACTGAGAAAAAATAAGTATTCAGAATATATTTAAAACTATCAACCAAAAAGAAAACGACAACAATCCAATAGACAAATGTGCTAAAGACATGAGCAAGTACTCCGCAGAAGAGAAAACATAAATAGCCAATAAATATCTAAGAGATTCAACCTCAGAGAAAATCAGGGAAACACAAGATAAAAATACAATGCAGTGATATGTTATGTGAGTTAGATTAACAAAAATTTTAAAATGTTAGCAAACATGTAGTGTCCTGGAAATTCTTTACACTGCTAGTAGGATATAACTGTTATGGCCCTCTTGAGAAACAGTTAGGCACTATATTGTAGAATGTTAAATATTCATATATTCCATGACTCAGAAATTCCACTCCTAGATATGTGTCCTAGAGAAATTCTTGAACATGTATACGTCCTGAAACTTATACAAGGACATTAACAGCAAAAAACTGGAAACATCTATGTCCATCAACAGAAAAATGGAAAAGTAGACTATGATATATTCACAATGGAACATTATCTAGCAAAGAAAAACATAATTATCCATAAGGATGATACTTTGAAACATAATATTGAATAAAAAAAGGAATTGATAATACTTTGATCAAATTTAAAAACAGGCCAAACTGAATACATCACTTAGGTAAATAAGCAAGTAAATCAAAAAGTAGAACGTGCTGGGTATAGTGGTTGTTGTTGTTGTTGTTAGGTGCCATCGAGTCAGTATCCGACTCATAGCGACCCTCATAGGGTTTTCAATGGCTGAGTGCTTCGGGATTGCCTGGTCCTTCCCCCATTTTTGCGGTGCTGGGAATTGAACTCAGGGCCTCAGAGACTTAAATCCCAGCCCGGGTATAGTGGTACACACCTATAATCCCAGTGACTCAGAAGGCAGAGGGAAGAGGATTGCAAGTTCCAGGTCAGAGGCAGCCTGCGTAACTTATGGAGTCCTTGTCTCAAGATAAATAATAAAAAAGGGCCTAGGGGTGCAATTCAGTGGTAGAGTACTTGTAAAGTAAGTGCAGGCCCAGGATTTCAGCCCCCAAGTACCGCAAAAGAAAAAACAAAAGTAGATCAAAGCATGCTTGCATATACTTATCCTTGAATAAAACTCATTTTTATTAAATTTTCATATGCCATTCAAGTATTTCTCTTTAAAAGAGACCAGGAACCCAATGCCAAACTCACCTGCAGAAACACTGAGGGAGTTCTCCATGGCCATACAAAGGAAATAAAAATGGAGTGTTGCCATACCGTCCAAGACAGTGAAGAAAGTTCTTGGTAGCTTTGAGGCCATCTATGGTACTGCTGGTTCTCTCTGATGTCATTGCAATTGAATGCAGGACAAAATATTGGAGGTTGGGGGTTAATTTTTGAGTTTTTAAATATTCAGAAAATGTAATTTCCTCATAGGCTATGAAAAGAAACATGAAAATTCATTAATCAAAATCAGAACTAAACTTTTTTTTAAAACCACCACACATAAATGCAATCAAGTCTGTCTGAAGGACTTCACAAAGGACACAAGTGGTACTATTGTTACCTTTTGGACAGTGACTACTGGTCTTACAAAAAGATACAAACAATCTCACTATCCTAATTGCATCAATGGTAAAATTTTTAAGCTTTACATGATGACTGCTTAGTATTTTATGGATTTAAAAAAAAATTATGCAGTAACTTGATGGGTTTCTGTGGTCAGCTATAACCTCACTTTATTAACATTTCAAATGTACAATGCTGTCAATAATTGCATTTGAAAATATTAAATATAATGAAATCTATTGATGAGAACATTAACGTAGTATATAACTTTTTAGTAAGTATATACTTTGTACTAAAGCTTAGAACAATGAACTGTGACTAAACACCAGTCAAACTAACTTCCTTATGACTATAATCAGTCATACTGACATATAATCACTTATCAAAACATAAGGGACCCTTAAAAACTACTCCTTTAAATCCA
>VMDO01032649.1:0-18778 GCA_007922755.1 Pedetes capensis | reverse complement strand
CTAACTTCTGCATGAATGAAAACATGTGGTGTTTCTCTTTTTGAGCCTGATGATCTTCAGTGCCATCAAATTCACTGCAAATGACACAATTTCATTCTTCTTTACTGCTAAATATTTCATTGTGTATATATACCATATTTTAAATTCAATCTTCTGTTGATAGACATCTGGGGTGATTCTATATCCTTGAAATTGTGAATAGTGCTACAATAAACATAGACATACAGGTGGTTCTCTGATATGATGACTTAGCTTCCTTTGGGTAGTGATATCCTGATGAAGGAACATATTAGTTCTAAGTTTCTTTTATTAGTCTTTAGGGTCTTTTGAGTATAGGATCATGTTATCTGCAAATAGGGATAGTTTGACTTCCTTTTTCCATATTTATGTCCCTTTCATTTCTTTCTCTTGTCTTATTGTTCTACAGAGAACTTCAATTACTATTTTGAATAAAAGTGGAGAGAGTGGACACCCTCATCTTGTTCCAGATGTTAGAGTGAAGGCTCTCAATTTTTACCCATTTAGTGTAATTTTGTCTATAGGTTTGTTGTATATTGCCTTAATGATGTTGAGGTATGTTCCTTCTATTCCCAGTTTCTGCAGGACTTTTATCATGAAGAAATATTGTACTCTGTCAAAGGCTTTTTCTGCATCTATTGAGATGATCATTTGATTTCTGTCTCTGAGTATACTGATGTGCTGTATTACATTTATTGATTTGCCTATGGTGAACCAGCTTTGCAACTGTGGAATGAGTCCCACTTTGGTCATGGTGCATAATCTTTTTAATGTGGTGGTGTATTCAGTTTGCAAGTATCTTATTAAGGATTTTTGTCTCTATGTTCATCAGAGAAATTGGTCTCTAGTTTTCAGTTTTTGTTGCTTCTTTATCTGGTTTTGGTATTAGGATGATATTGGCTTTGTAAAATGAGTTTGAAAGTGTTCCTTCCCTTTCTACCTATGGAACAGTTTGAGGAGGACACTTACTAATTCTTCTTTAAAGGTTTGGTAGAATTTGTCTGTGAACCCATCAGGTCCTGAACTTTTCTTTATTGGAAGGTTCATTATTATTGCCTTAATTTTGCTTGTTGTCATAGGTCTGTTTAAATATTTTTTGTACTTGCGGTTTGATTTTGGTAGGTCATATGTATTAAGGAATTTATCTATTTCTTCTGCATTTTCCTTTTTAGGGGAATATAGATTCTTGAAGTAGTCCCTGATGATCCACAATATTTCATTGGTATCTGTTGTAATGACTCTTTTTCATCTCTAAGTTTACTAAAATTTATTAATTTGGGTTCTCTCTCTCTCCCTCTCTCTTTCTGCTCCACTTTGGCTAAGGGTTTGTCAATCTTGTTTATCTTTTCAAAGAACCAACTCTTAGTTTTATTGATTCATGTACACATACACCAGGCTGGGATTTAGCTCAGTTGGTAGAGCACTGCGCTGCAGTCTCTGAGGTCCCAAGTTCAATTCCCTGCACCGCAAAAATGGGAGAAGGACCTGGCAATCCACTCCCAAGGCAATCCCAAAACAGTCAGCCATTGAAAACCCTATGAGGGTTGCTATGAGTCAGATATCGACTTGACGGCACCTAACAACAACAATAACAACATATCTATCTATCTATATATATATACACACACACACACACACACACACACACTTTTTTTTTTACTTTTCATTTCATTTATTTCTGCCTTGATCTGTATTATTTTTTTTTGCCTGCTAGTTTTGGGATTGGATTGTTGTTATTTTTCTAATACATTAAGGTGCTTCATTAAGCTATTCATTTGAGCTTTCTTTGATTTTTTGAAGTAGGCACTTACAGGTATGAATTTCTCTCTTAGAACAGCCTTTGCTGTATCCCAAAAATTATGGTTAAGGTTGTAGATTTCTTTAGTCCCCATTAATCATTCAAATGTGTGCTGTTCAATTTCCATGCGTTAGTAACATTTTTGTAGTTACTCTTATTATGATTTCTAGTTCTATTTAATTGGTGCTGATTATGGATTGGACCATCAACTGCTCATATGCAAGTTCAAACTAGAACTGAAGAAAATTAGAACAAGTACACGAGAGCCAAGGTATGACCTTGACTGTATCCCATCTGAGTTCAGAGACCATCTGAAGAACAGGTTTAATGCATTAGACATGAATGATAGAAAACCAGACAAGTTATGGCATGACATCAAAGATATCATGCATGAGGAAAACAAAACATTATTAAAAAGACAGGAAAAAGGAAAAAGACCAAATTACATGTCAAAAGAGACTCTGAAATTTGCCCTTGAACTTTGGCCTAACTTGCAAGGTTCTAGAAGGTTTCCACTGCCCCTACATGACTCCCCTACCATTTTATCATTGCCTGGCCTTTTTGTCACTAGCATTATTCCTGTACTTGAGGCATTTCTTTAATAAGAGGAAATGCGAGCTGGGCGTGGTGGTGCACGTCTGTAATCCCAGCGGCTTGGGAGGCGGAGCCAGGAGGATCGCAAGTTCGAGACCAGAGGAAATCTGCGTAACTTAGCGAGACCCTGTCTCAGGAAGTAAGGAAAAAAATAAAAGGGCTGGGGGTGCATCTCAGTGGTCCAGCACTTGCAGAGCATGCAGGCGTGAGGCCCTGGGATCAACCCCCAGTACCACAAAAAAAAAAAAAAAGAGGAAACGTTGAACACCCATGACTTCTCCAGAAGAGCAGCCTGCAGGGAGCTGGGCCAGGAGGCAGCCATAATATGGGAAGTTTGCGCTGTGTATTTTCTTCTCCATGCTTGGAAAAACAGCTACACCATGGACCGGTTTTCTCTAATATTGTTTTCTCTTTGGCCCAGTCCTTACTCATGCACACGGGGTGGTGGGGGGCACCCCCTTCCTGGGGCCCCTGCCTCTCCTGCTGCCCTGGGGTCTTTTGCTCTCACAGAAGCTGCTTCTGACCACCAGTGATCCACGGCAGCAAAAGATGGTGCATTCACAATGAGCCCCAAGAGGACCTCTGCCTACCCCTGCCTCCTGGCCACTTAGGTGGCTTCCCAAGTTCCCTCTTCATGCTTTCTCGCATAGGATCCCCCTCTTGCAGGAAATAGTATGATGGTGCATTGCCTGCTGGAAACTTCCATTTGTCTTCTCTATATCCACAAACTCAAGCCAAAACCCTCAGCCTTATTCCCAGCTCCTGCCTTTTCTCACCCTCTGTGTTTCTTCCATCAGCAAGGCCTGCAGGTCGATCTTCACCAGCCATCTCAAGTGCACAGATTGTGTTTTTTAAACATAAATCATAAACTTGTTTGTGAGAGACAGCGCCTGGGAGCAGTTTGTCAGCAGTGTGTCCGTCCAGGAAGCAGAAGACCAGAGGAAGTGGAGGTTAAAGTTTGGTCCAGTGGGAACAAGAGCTGAGATCTCTAGATTTGCAAAGAAGGGGTTGAGAGCTGAGTTTGAAATGTGCTACTTCCCACTCACACTCTGCCCTCAGAGAAAAGCTTCTGAGAGTTGGCACGTGTTGTTGGAGCAGGTGCACACACCACAGGTTTAGATCAAAACGTTTGGCGTAGTTGGGTCTGTCTTCATACAGGCCCATGAACCACAGGGCAGAGTTTGCCTGGTGGTATTAATCCCAGGTGGCCCAGTGGTTTTCCTGGGGGCTCCGGTAGTTCCAACTAAGGCCAACCTGGAGGCAGGAGATGCACAGGTGGTGGGGGTGCTTGTATGTGAGTTTGTAGCTCAGTGGCTGATCTACTTCAGAGCAGGGACCTGGTTAGTCAAGGCCCAGAAGGGGACCTCTTCTGAGGAAGAAGCTGTGGGCAGGGAAGACCCAGCATGAGGAGGAGTACATAATCTCCCCCTGACCTTGAACCCTGGGGATCTGGGTCAGAGGCTGGGCTCCTTTGAGGAGCCAATAGAAAGGCTTTTCTTTCTCACCTGAAGGCCCGGGTAATTCTGAGGCCATAAACAGGTGCCCTGGTATTTTCCATGCCGGGTGCCAGAGTCTGATTGGGATCAACATACTCCTCACCAGCTAAGAACTGGGAGGACCAGATAGTTGCCTCAGTTCTATACAGATGTTGGTTTCCCTTCCCTAAAGAGGGCTGGGATTTAGCTCAGTTGGTAGAGCGCTGCGCTGCAGTCTCTGAGGTCCCAAGTTCAATTCCCTGCACCGCAAAAAATGGGAGAAGGGCCTGGCAATCCACTCCCAAGACAATCCCGAAACAGTCAGCCATTGAAAACCCTATGAGGGTGGCTATGAGTCGGATACCAACTCGACGGCACCTAACAACAACAACAACAAAGAGGGCTCCCTCATGGTCAGGTACTAGCACATGCTTTCCTTCTTCAGCCTCCCAGCTTTATGAGAGGCTATGGAAATAGGGGTAAGAATGCAAGGCTTTGGAGTTTGTTTTCCTGGGTGGCAAATTGAAGTTTTATCACTGATCAGCTGGGAGACCTTGGGCAAATTATGTACCCTTTCTAAGCCTATTTTTTCCATTTGAAAGATGAAGGGAATAATATTGCATACCTTATTTTGAGCATCAGATGAATGAATGAAGATATTACCATGCTCATGCAAACCAGATAAATGCACAAAACATGTTAGGTATGATTATCACGTGCATAAGGACGTGGGTATAGCAGAGCATCCTTGTGTCTCGGGCTGGGACAACTCTGGATCTTGAGTAACCAAAGAAAGAGAAGAGTCCCAAGGTGATGCAATGGTGCATATAATAGCAATAATGGGAGGGCCCCCCATTCCAAGTGCGACATCATCATGGCGGGGGGGGGGGGACTGTGTCCCTAGGATGAGGCAAGCATCAGTAGGAGCAGCATCTCCAGAGGCCAAAGCTGCTCAGACCCTGCCCCTCTCAGCCTTCAGGTACCCCCAGGTTTGCTGCACACTAGGAATGGGAAGCACACATTTCCAGAAAGATCGCAGTAAACATCACCAAATGGGGTTGGTGACATTGTAGATTTTATATCCCCAGAGCTGGGGACCAGCTGCATTTATGGGGCACCGGCCTTTTGATAACCCCAGGGCAGGTGCCATCTCCTGACTTGCCCACAAATAGGGTACGGGCCTTGTCAAAGGCCGGTTCCTAGTCAGAGGCAGGTGTTGGGGAGCAGGCCTCTCAGCAGGCCCTTCTCCAACTCAGCCCTGTCTGTCTCAGGACATAAAGAAGGCATCTCAGTCCCCAGCTGGCTCCCGTGTCCCTATGCTTTCACTGCTGTGGGTACCTTTGTCCCCCCTGCCTCTCAGTGTCCACCATAAGTCACCCTGTGTCCTGGGGTGCCTCTTCCCATGCAGAGGCTGACTATGGCCTAGAGGGAACTCTCCTCTACTTCCTCTTCCGGAATGCTAGTACCCAGACTCTCTTCCTTGCAATGATTTTATTGCTCCTCCCTAAGGAGAGCCAGGTGGATCACAAAACCAACGCACCTAGGAGGTTATGAAACTTAAAGCTTTACCACTCTGGGCCCATATCCATGTTCATTTATTCCTTCACCTGTGTGTCCATTCATTCATTCTTCTACTCTATGAGTACTTATTGAGCACCTGTGGCATACCTGGAAGTAGTCTAGGCACTGGGGAGACAGCAGTGAATGACAGGCACGGCCCAAGCCCTCATGCAGCTCAGCTCTTGACTCCTCTGACACAGCCATGGCACCCTGCTGACTTGGGCTCTCTAACGTCCAAGTCCTGCTAGGGAGCCCTCTGGAGCACCTCCTGTAAAAGCCTGCCAGAGGCGGGGTCCACAGCCTCAGTTAATGATCTGGGGCAGCTAGAATCAGTGCAGCCAGGATGGATGTGCTAGTCCCAGTGGAGGAGGGAAGACAGCAGTTAGGGCCAATTGGGAGTGGCGTTTGTTAAGAGGTAAGCTCACATGTTGTCTCCCATAGGCAGGCCCTAGATTCATATATGTATACCACACACCGTGCAAGAAGAAGGAAGACTGTGGGGAGGAAGAGGATCAGCAGATGGGGGGAGGGGGACATGAGAGGGTCACAGAGGCTAACACAAGCCGTGTACAATGATATGCTATTGGTAGGTGCCATCCAGCCAGGTCTGACTCATAGCGACCATTATAGGGTTTTCAATAGCTGATTGTTTCAGGACTGGTTTGGGTGTTGGCTGCCACATGCTTCTCCCATTTTTGTGGTGCTGAGGATGGAACCCAGGACCTCAGAGGGGGTAGAGCAGTGCTCTACCAACTGAGCTAACCCCCAGCCCTGTACAATATTGTCGTCATTGTTGTTGTTGTTGTTAGGTGCCATCAAGTTAGTATCCGACTCATAGCGACCCTATGTACAACAGGCGAAACACTATTGTCAGTGCTTCTCTGCTGTTCACAGGGTTTTCAATGGCAGATGGATTTTTGGGAGTGGGTTGCTGGGTCTGTCTCCTAAGACTACAACACCTGTTGTTCCCAGGCAGTCTCCCATCCAAGTACTAACCAGGCTGACCCTGCTTAGCTTCTGAGATCTGATGGGATCGGATGTCACAGAGCTATGGCTGCAGGTGTGCAATGATATAGGTGTTTGAAAATGTCATAATGAAACTCATTAATTTTCACGCTAACGAATAAAATTATCAAGAAAAAGAAGAAGGAAAGACCTCAGGGCTGCAAATGAGTGAGTGCCGGCACTAGGAAGAGGTTAGGAGGCAGAATGCAGAGGAAGCAGCCACGAGTGGGCCAGGAATAAGGAAAGGCAAGGTTATGGGAAATCCATCGTGCTAGGTGGCAGGAAATCAGGGGGTAGTGATGGCAACAGGCACAGCATTAACACTTGCCATCAAGTGTGTTTTGAGTGCCCACTGGGCCTTTGTCAGCCACCAAGCGAGGGGCTTTATGTCCACAATTTCATCTTAAGCAGTAAAGGGCTGTCCAGGAACTGGCTCGTAAACACAGAGAGGAATTCACCACCACCACCACCACCACTCCCGGCCCCATTCTAGACCCCAGTCAAAAGCTAAGACCAAGCTGAGCCACCCTATCCACGACTTCCAGCTTTTCTTAACAACTGCGCAAAGAGGAAGTAAAGGCTGATCAACCGTCCTCCCACTGCAAGTGGGCAATTTACATCTCCCTTTACCCAGCCTTTGTACATTCCCAGAACGATCTTTGGGCATCTCCTTTCAAAGGGACGGGAATCCAAGTGCCCCCAAGTGGCTGTAAAATTCAGACAGGTGGTGTGAATGCATGTGGGTAAAGAAAACCTGGCCCTAGCCTTCAGAGCAAGAGAAAACCCATGGAGACCATGGCCATCTGGAGGGGACTTGTCCTCCCACGTGTGGAACTTAACTGCCACATCTTCTGATTTTTTTCAAGAGAAACCAGGAATCTAGATTAGCGTATGAAATCTATAAATCCTTTTATGGACGATAAATATGAAAATTAAAACAAGCAATTCCTCTCTGGGACTTCAGTGATGCAAACCAAATGCAACACATCTGGTGGCCGTTTGCCACCATGCCTTGCAACACCTCAGCGATATCAGAGTTCAATCCAGAGGCCCTGGGGCACCTTTCTGAAACACCTCTCTGGACTCCTTCCAGCGTGACAGGAGTGACCTGGTGATATGGTGTGGACAGCACCTTTACCAAAACTACATCAGTGTCGCAATTCCATGCATCAGTGGGCGTAGGGAGAGTGGGACAGGAAGGCTGAGAAGAGAGAGGGAAGCGGAGGGAGAGGGAGAAGCCGGAAGAACTGGGGGGAACCCAGCAGTCGGTGCTGGAATCTGCTACAGATGTCGTGTTTATTCCTTAGCGCTCTGTGGGGTGGACATT
Source organism: Pedetes capensis (assembly GCA_007922755.1). Lineage (NCBI taxonomy): Eukaryota > Metazoa > Chordata > Mammalia > Rodentia > Pedetidae > Pedetes > Pedetes capensis. Next base: position 11,001 of record VMDO01032649.1, on the reverse strand, counting down.
CTTCTTGTTTAACCGAAGAGGAACCTCTAAGGTCTCTCTAAGCCAGAAGCTTTTGGAAGGAGCCTGTGCTCTTTCTGGTCTATCCTGGGGAACTGACAGGAAGGACATCTGGGCCTGTGGGCGCAGGGGAACCGACACACTGCCAACCTCTTCCTGTGAACTTGCTCAATGCTGTGGCGCTAAAGTGTGTGGTTAGCACTAGGCAGCCTGGGCCAGAGGGGTGGGAAGGGAACGGATAGAATATTCACAGACCCTTCAGAGCCCCGCTTCAACAACAGGCATCACTCATGTTGTGTCTGTTAGACACTTGCTTTCTGCTTAGCATTGTTCTTGGAGATTGAGAAAATCTAGGAGCTACTGAGGACCCAGTTTCTTCCTGCAAGGAGCTTTCAATCTAGTAAGGACTCTAGGACCTACAGAGGACACTGAGTTGAGGACATCAGATCTCTAAGGCACATTGTGGCCAAGTGCACAATGAGGTGGCCTAGACTTGCCCTCTTACAAAGACAGAACTGGAGAAAAGTTCCTCACAGAGCAGAGGAGGCCTTGTGAATAGGGCTGGAGGACATTTCCAGGAGAGACCCAGAGAAAGGACCCATTGGCCAGAACTCACTATGTAGTTCCATTCAAAACCACACATCTGGAATACTAGTCAGTAAAAAAAAAAAAAAAAAAAAAAAAAAAAAAAAAAAAAAAAAAAAAAAAAAAAAAAAAAAAAGAACAAAATAGCATACATTTCAGCATGGCTGAACCTCAAAAGCATTATGTTAAGTGAAAGACGCCAGACACAAAAGACCACATGCTGAATGATTCCACTGATAGAAAATATCCAGAATATGTCAATCTATAGAGACAGAACAACCTGCAGCCGTAGCCCTGTGGAATCCGATCCCGTCAGATCTCGGAAGCTAAGCAGGGTCTGGCCTGGTTAGTACCTGGATGGGAGACTGCAGGGAACACCAGGTGCTGTAGGCTTGGGAGAAGGACCTGGCAACCCCCTCCCAAAAATCAATCTGCCATTGAAAACCCTATGAACAGCAGAGAAGCATTGACAATAGTGTTTCCCCTGTTGTACAGAGGGTCGCTATGAGTCGGATACCGACTCGAGGGCACCTAACAACAACAACAACATAGAGACAGAAGATAGGGAAGTGGTTGTTCCAGGTTATGGAGAGGAATGAGATTTAACTGTAAGTGAAATGTGAGAGATCTTAGTAGAGTGATAGACATGTTTTTAAACTGGATTGAGGTACTGGCTGCATAATTCAGTAAATTTTCTAAAATTAACTGAATTGTATAGTTAAAATGAGTGTACAATATGGTATCCAAACTTGTTTTATTATTGTCTTTCTCTTTCTTTCTTTCTTTCTTTTTTTTTTTTTTTTGTGGTACTAGGGGTTGAATGCAGGGCCTTATGCTTGCATGCTTTGCAAGTGCTGGACCACTGAGATGCACATCCAGCCCATTTTTGTTTGTTTGTTTACTTTTTGAGACAGGGCCTCGCTAAATTATGCAGACTGCCTCTGGTCTCAAACTTGCAATCCTCCTTCTTCCACCTCCTGAGTCACTGGGATTACAGGTGTGTGCCACCACACCTGGCACTGAGTAGTTTTTTTAATTAGTAGATGTTAGTAAGGTATAGAGTAGTAAGGCTTTTACTGTTTCTATTGTGTACCTATTACATCGTTTTTCGTTACACTTATACCAGTTTACGTAATTTATGAAATCCTATGTGGTAAGGAAATCCTATGTGGTAAAAATTGTATGCAATTATGGGTTATATTTCTGTTTCCCCCATGTATTTGTGTAGTTGCATCATGTAACTTGAGATTTTTCTCTCCTCCTTTTTAACCCTCTCTATTATCCCCTCCTCATCCCCTCTTCCAAAATTTTTGCTCCGCCCACTACACCTCTCCCCATTTCTTTCTACTCATGTTTTCCCTTCTTAGATAAGTCTGATTATTCTTTTTAAAATATGTATCAGCATATTTATGGGCTGGGGTTTATTTAGCACACTTGGTAGAGTGCTACTCCACACTCTCTGAGGACCTGGGTTTGATCTCTAGCACTGCAAAAATGAGAGAAGGATGTGGCAATCCACTCCCAAAGCAATCCTGAAATAATCAGCCATTGAAAAACCTATGAGGGTTGCTAAGTCAGACAACAACAATGTATTTATAGTTTCTTTTTTCTTCCTTTAAGTTAGCTTTAGCTACTATATATAAGTGAGAACATACAGTATTTCTCATTTGGGGCCTGGATTTGTTCACTTAGGGTGATATTCTCCAGTTCCATCCATTTTGCTACAAATGACATTGTTTTATTATTTTTCATGGCTTAATAATATTCCATCATGTACATGTACCATAGTTCTTTTACCCATTCTTCTGTTGATGGACATCTTGATTTATTCCATACCCTTGCGATTGTGAAGACAGCTGCATTAAATATGAAAATGCAGGTGTCTCTGTGGTGTGATGACTTATCATCCTTTGGGTATATTCCCAGGAGTGGTATCACTGGGTAATAAGGCAGTTCTATTAATAGTTTTCTAAGGTATCCCCGTGGGCTGGGATTTAGCTCAGTTGGTAGAGTGCTGCGCTGCAGTCTCTGAGGTCCTGAGTTCAATTCCCAGCACCGCAAAAATGGGAGAAGGACCTGGCAATCCACTCCCAAGGCAATCGCCAAACAGTCAGCCATTGAAAACCCTATGAGGGTCGCTATGAGTCGGATACCAACTCAATGCCACCTAACAACAACAACAACAAGGTATCCCCGGCTGGGATTTAGCTCAGTTGGTAGAGCGCTGCACTGCAGTCTCTGAGGACCCGAGTTCAATTCCTAGCACCGCAAAAATGGGAGAAGGGCCTGGCAATCCACTCCCAAGGCAATCCCGAAACAGTCAGCCATTGAAAACCCTATGAGTGTCTCTATGAATCAGATACCAACTCGACGGCATCTAACAACAACAAAAACAACAAGGTATTCCCATATTGATTTCCAAAGTGGTTGGACTACTTTGTAATCCCACCAGCAGTGTAAAAAGGTTCCTTTTTCTCCACCTCATCGCCAGCATTTGTTATTATTTTTGTTGATTTTAGCCAATTTTTTTGTTGATCATGGCCATTTTTATGGAGTGAGATGGAATCTCAGTATTGTTTTGATTTGTATTTCCCTGATGGCTAGGGATATTGAGCATTTTTTCATAAGTTTCTTGGATCTTCAAACTCCTTCATTTGAGAACTGTCAGTTCACTTACTTTGCCACTTATGTATTGGGTTATTGGTTATCTTGGTATTTGCTTTCTTCTTTGTACATTCTAGAAATTAGTCCTCTGATGTGTAGGATGCAATGATTGTCTCCCATTCTAGAGGCTCTCCCTTAACTAGGTTGTTTCCTTTGCTGTACAAAACCTTTTTAATTTCATGTAATTTTATTTGTCAGTTCTTAGGGACATTTCCTGGGCAATTGGCATCATGTTAAAGCAATGCTTTCCTGTGCCTGTTTTGGAGCATGCATCCTATCTTTTCTTCTAGTGGTTATTAGTTTTCCAGTTTTATGTTGAGGTCTCTTATTCATTTCAAATTGACTCTCATGTAAATTGAGATATACAGGTCTATTTTCAGTTTTCTGCAAATGGATATCCAATTTTCCCAGCAATATTTGTTGAAGAGGCTATCTTCTTTTCCATTGAACTTTCTTACCCCTTTGTCAAAAATCAGGTGGCTATAATTGTGTGGGTGTGTCTCTGGGTCTTTGATTCTGTTCCATTGGTTTTCAAGCTTATTTCTGTGCCAACACCAAGCTATTTTTGCCATTATAGATTTGTAGCATAGCCTGAAATCAGGTATAGTGATCCAGCCTCAGTTATTTTTGCAGCTTAAAATTGTTTTGGCTATACATGGTCTTTTGTGCTTCCATAGGAATTTTAGGATTATTTTTTCTACTTATGCAAAGTCTGCCATTGAGATTTCAATGGGGATTGCATTAAATCTGTAAATTGCTTTTGGTAATGTAGCCATCTTTACCATATTGATTTTTGTGATCCATGAGCAAGAGAGGGCTTTCCATCTTCTAGTATCCTCTGTGATTTCCTTCTTTCATACTTTGAAATTTTCCTTGTAGAGAATATTCAGGGTCTTTTGTTAAACTGATACCTAAATGTTTAACTTTTTGGTGGGCTGTTATAAATGAGACTGTTACTTTAATTTCTTTCCTTTCCTGTTCACTGTTGGTGTAAAGCAAGGCTACTGATTTTTGTGTGTGAGTTTTGTATCCTGCTACTTTGCTGAAGGAGTTAATTAGCTCTAAGAATTTTCTAGAGGATTTTTTGGGTTCCTTTCGGTAAAGGATCACATTACCTGTGAATAAGGATAATTTGACCTTTTCTTTGCCTATCTGTAACCCCCTTTTTTTTTCTTGCCTGGTTTCTTTGGCTAGGACTTCAGTCACAATATTAAATAAGAGAGACAAGAGTAGACATCCTTGTCTTGTTCCTGATCTTAGAGGGAATGGTTTCAATTTTTCCCCACTTAGTATGATATTGGCTATAGGTTTGTCATCACAAAGATGGCCTTTATGATGTTGAGGTATTTCCTTGTTATGCCCATCGTCTCCAAGGCTTTTATCGTGAAAGGATATTGAACTTTGTCAAAGGTCTTCTCAGCATCAATTAAGATGATCATGTGATTTCTGTCTTCAAGTGTCTTGACATGTCGAATTATATTAATTGATTTTCATATGTTGAACTAGCCTTGCATCTGTGGAATGAAGCCCACTTGATCATTTATATCTGTTGCTGAATTCAGTTTGCCAGAATTTTATTGAGGATTTTTGCATCTAGTTTCATCAGGGAAATTGGTGTATAGTTCTCTTTCCTTGATGTGTCCTTGCCCAGTTTTGGTATCAGGATAATTCTACTTTTGTAGAATGAGTTAAGAAGTGCCCCTTCCTTTTCTACTTTATGAAATAGTTTGAGGAGAAGAGGTATTAATTCTTCGTTGTTGGTCTGATAGAATTCTGCTCTGAACCTGTTGAGACCTGGGCTTTTCTTTGTTGGGAGACTATTATTGTCTCTATTTCAGTGTACATAATGGGTCTGTTTAAGTGGCAGTGTCCCATGGGCTTAATTTTGGTAATTTATATGTGTTAATGAATTTTTCCACTTCTGTATTTTTGGGGTTTGGGGGAATACAATTTCTCAAAGTACTCCCTGATGATCTTCTGGGTTTTTTTTGGTAGCAGTAGTTATGGCCCCTTTCTCATCTCTAACTTTTAAATTTTTCCACTCTTCTTTCCTTTTTTTTTTTTTTTTTTTTTTTTTTTTTTTTTTTTTTTTTTTTTTTTTTTTTTTTTTTTTTTTTTTTTTTTTTTTTTTTTTTTTTTTTTTGTGAGACTGGCTTGGGGAGTGTCAATTTTTTAAAATCTTTTAAAAGAAACAGTCTTAGTCTGATTAATTATTTGAATTGTCTTTCTGGATTCTAATTGGGATATCTCTGCCTTGATCTTGATAATTTCTCTCTGAGTGCTCCGTTTGGAATTGGCTTGTTGTTGGCTTTCTAATGCCTTAATTGTGTCACTGTGTTATTTAATTGGGCCTTCCCTAGCTTATTGATGAAGGTGCTCACGGCTATGAAATTCTCTCTTAGAACTGCCTTTACTGTATCACATAAATGTTATTAGGATGTATTTTTATCCTTGTTTGATTACAGAAAAATTTTTAAATTGCCTCTGTAATTTCTTTAATGACTCATTGATCATTCAGCAGTGCACTATTCAGTCTCCATGAATTCATAACATTTCCAAAATTTTTCTTGCTTTTGAGTTCTAGTTTTATTCCATTGTGATCTGATAAGGTACAGAGGATGATTTCTTTCTTTTTCTTTTTCTTTTCTTTTCTTTTTTTTTTTTTTTTTGTATTTGTTGAGGCCATTTTTGGACTAAAATGTAGTCTAAGAAAAAGTTCCATGTGGTGCTATGAAGAACGTGTAGTCCATATCTAATGGATGGAATATTCTATAGATATCTGTAAGGTCCAATTGGTCTATTTTGCTACTCAATTTTTTCATTTCTCTGTCAATTTTTTTACTTTGATGACCTGCCTCTTGGTGAGAGTGAGGTATTAAAATCTCTCATAATTATTGTGTCTGGCCCAATGTGCTGTTTTATCTCCAGTAAAGTTTGTTTTATGAAACTAGGTGCCCCATATTTGGTGAGTAAATATTAAGTATCATTATGGGTTTCTGGTTGACTCTTCCTTTTACTAATATGTAGTGTCATTCTTTGTCTCTTCTGATTAGTTTGGAATTAAAGTCTAAGTTGTCTGAAATTAGTATTGCAACTCCTACTTTTGTCTCCCACATACATGGTGTATTGTTTCCCAGCCTTTAATTTTCAGTCTTTTATAGTTCTTATGGATGAGATGAGTCTCTTGAATGCCACATATTGAGGTTTTATGTTTTTTAGTCTAATTGGACATTCTATGTCTCTTAGTAAGTTCAGGCCATTTACATGGAGAGTAATTATTGAGAGGTGATTTTTATTCTGTGTCAATTTAGTACTTGTTACTGTTTTTGATTCATGGTTGGCCTATTATTTTCTTAAGTATCCCTTATGTTTATTATTCATTCCTTTCTCATATTTGAGGCTTGTCTTACTTCTCCCATACACAGTGTTTTATTGAGGATCCCTTGCAATGCTGGTTTGATGGCTGTGAATCATTTAAACAAGGCAATATTATGGAATGTGTTGAACTCATCATGCATTTTAAAAGATGGCTTCACTGGGTAATATAATCTTGGCTGGTAGTTATTCTTTTTCAGGACTTAGATGATGTCTGTCCAAGCTTTCCTTGCCTTTTACATTGTTGTTGAGAAATCAGGTCTTATTCTGATGTGTTTGCCTTTGTAATTGAGTTGGCATTTTTCTCTTGTAGTTTTTAGAATAGCTTCCTTGCTCTCTAGATTTAGTATTCCAATTATAATGTATCATGGGAGGATCTGTTCTGGTCTAATCTGTTTGGGATTCTGAATGTTTCAGTTGTATGGGTATCCTACTCTTGCCTTAGGTTTGAGAAATTCTTGTGTAATATTTCTTTCAATGGATTTCCTAATCTTCTCTTGTTGTTTTCAGATTCTTCACAAATCCCTTGAATAAATAGACTTCGTTTCTTCATTTTATCAAATATCTCTTGAAAATCTAGCTCATACTGCTTTATCTTTCTTTGTATCTTTGCATCTGAGTAATTAAGGCCTTCTACCTTTTCCTCAGCTTCAGCTATCCTGTTTTCAGCTTCATCTAGTCTGGTTCCTGAAGATTCTACTGTAATACTGAGTTGACTTATTTTGCCTTGCATCTCAAGGACATCTACTTGATTGTTCTTCAGGATCTCAATTTCTCTGGAGAATTATTCTTCCAAATTAGATACCTTTTTGTCCAGTGAATCGATTTCTCACATGGCGGTGTTTTTGAGGCCTTTCAGCATATTTATAAGCAAGGCTCTACATTCTTCATCAGGCATCTCCAGGAATCCTGATACCCTGAAAGTATCCGATGATGTGCTTTGTTCTGTAGGATCCTTTCATCCAGCTTGACATTTCATGTTGTGTGTGTTTTTCTGCTGGGGCTTGCCCATTACTTGGTCTGGATGCTAGGTCACACCTCCTTCACATGTAAAAAGGTTCTTCCCTGATGTTCCCATGAGTTAGGGTGATGACAGGTGCTGGTGCTTCTCTCCCCCTCCCCCACCCCTGTGGTTTGCAGCTTCAATGCCTAGTGCCTAGTTCCCACTGCAGCCTCTGCATTCAGCACTGCCCCCTCAGTTTCTCCCAGTCCCCTGTGTTCCCTGCCCCTAGTCTCACCACAGCCTAAACTGTGTGTCTTAGGCTCCCCAGACCCGTGGCATTACTTCTCCACATCACAAGTACTACTGGGCCCCTAATGTACCTTATTCTGAACAAGCTTTCTTAGGCTCAGGGATCCAGCAGTGCCTGCTACTTTTCTGCATCCCCTGAACTTGCCACCTTTTAGTTTCCCTCTCTCCAGTTCATGGTTCCAGTGACTCCAGAAGCCAGGGTGATGACTATCTTCTCTCCTCAATTAAAGAGAGAGAGAGAGAGAGAGAGAGAGAGAAAGAGAGAGAGAGAGACCCTACAGTGGGCCATGTCATCTGGCCTCTTCCTAGGAGAGCCCTGCAGACCTCTGATTTGTCCACCTTGCCTCCCACCAGCCAAACACCATCAGGGAGGTCCCTGTCACACCTTTCTTCAGCTGGGTGCCCTTGCCAAGTGCTCTGCCATACCTCTCTCCAGCTGCTCACTGGCAGAGGTGGTCCAGTTGGACCTCTCTTTAGCCACATACCCTTGCAGGTGGTTCCTCCTTGTCTCCTGCCAGCTGTGATGCTGTCAGGGATGGCTCCACCACACCTCTTATCAGCTGTGCACCTTCTGAAGGGCTCCATATCCTCCAACCCTCTCCACTGCCATCTTCCCTGGGGCTGAGGATTATGGAGACTAATTGTTTTGATTGTACATATTAATAAGGCACAGAGTGGTAATTCATTTCATATTTACATTGAATGATTATCAAATCATGATTGTTGATGCTTCCATCTCCTAAAACATTTTACAAAGTAAAACAAAAACAACTTGGATTAATATATAGAAATAATTTTACATATTTATGATGTATAATATCATTTTTTAAAAATTGCATACATATGGTGAGATTCACTGTGGGATTTTCATAGAATTGCAACCTATATTTTGCCCTAGTTCTCCTCCTCTTTATCCCATATATTGCTCATCCTCCCCTGCTGATTTTCCCATCCCTCTTTGCACCCACTTGTCCCCTCCCCTTCATGATGAGTCCCTTTTTATTTTCTAATTTTGTATATATTCAGTAGTGCATAAAGAAGATAGATAGATGATAGATAGATAGATAAATAGATAGATAGATAGATTGATCTATATCCCACATATAAGAGAATGTATGGTATTTCTCTTTTTGGATCTGTGTTATTTTGCTTAAAATGATCTCCAGTTCCATCCATTCTGCTGCAAATGACATAATTTCATTGTTCTTTTCTGCTGAATAATATTCAATTGAATATATATCACATTTAAAAAATCCAATCATCCGTTTATAGGCATTGGGGCTGATTCCATACGTTTGCAATTATGAAGAGGGCTGCGATAACCATGGAAGTTCTATTTTTAGTTTTCTAAGAAATCTCCATTCTGCTTTCCTTAATGGCTGTACTAATTTACAGTCCCATCAGCAGTGTAATAGGGTTCCTTTTCCCCCACATCCTTACCAGCATTTATTATTGTTAGTTTTGCTGATGCTAGCCATTCTGACTGGGGTGAGATGGAATCTCAGTGTAGTTTTAATTTGCGTTTCCCTGATGGCTAATGATATTGAACAGTTTTTCATGTGGTTATTGGCCATTGTGTTTCTTATTTGGAGAACTGTCTGTTTAGTTCCATAGCCCTCTTATTTATTGGATTATTTGTTACTTTGGTGTTTAATTTCTTGAGTTGTTTACACATTTTAGGTATTAAACCTCTGTCAGATGTGTAGGAAGCAAAGTTTTTTTCTCATTCTGTGGACTCCCCTTTTATTTTATTGTTTCCCCTGCTGTGCAAAAGCTTTTTCATTTTATGTAATCCCATTTGTCAATTCTCAGTGTTATTTCTTGGGCTATTGGAGTCTTGTTAAGAAAGAACTTGCCTACGACCATGTGTTGGAGAGTGATTCCCGACATTTGCTTCTAGTACTTTCAAAGTTTCCAGTTTAATATTCAGATCTCTCATCCATTTAGAATTGATTTTCACATGAGGAGGGAGAGCAGGGTCTATTTTCATTCTTCTGCATATGGCTATCCAGTTTTCATGGAACCATTTGTTGAAGAGATTATCTTTTCTCCAATGTGTGTCTTTGGCACTTTTGTCAAAGATATGGTGACTATAGTTACATGGGTGCATATCTGGGTCTTCTAGTCTGTTCCATTGATTTTCATGCCTATTTTTGTGCCAGCACAAAGCTGTTTTGTTACTCTGTCCCTGTAATATAGTTTAGAGTCAGGTATTGTGATACTTTCTGCACTGCTTTTGCTGCTTTGGATTGTTTTGGCTATATGGGGTCTTTTCTGCTTCCATATGAATTTTAGGATTGTTTTTTCTATTTCTGTAAAATATATCTTTGAAATTTTGGTGTGGATTTCATTAAATCTGTAGATTACTTTTGGCAGTATATCTATTTCCACAATATTAGTTCTTCTGATCCATGAGCAAGGGAGGTCTCTCCATCTTCTAGTGTCTTCTATTTCTTTCTTTCGTGTTTTGAATTTGCATTGTAGAGATCTGTAAGATCTTTGGTTAGTTTCTAGATATTAATTTTTTAGTGGCCTATTGTGAATGGGATTATCATCTTGATTACTTTCTCTTCCTATTTGCTATTGGTATATAGGAATGCTACTGATTTTTGAATGTTTATTTTGTATTCTGTTACTCTGCTAAAGGAGCTAATTACCTCTAGGAGTTTTCTAGTGGAGACTTTAGGGTCTTTTAAGTATAGGATTTTTTTCAATGGCTGACTGTTTCGAGATCGCCTTGGGAGTGGATTGCCAGGTCCTTCTCCCATTTTTGCGGTGCTGGGAATTGAACTTGGGACCTCAGAGACTGCAGCGCAGCGCTCTACCAACTGAGCTAAATCCCAGCCTAATGGGCTTAAACATAAATAAGATCGTTTGCCTGGCACAGAATCGGGAAGTGTTTTGATCTGCTGTACATAGCGTCGCTATGAGTCGGACTGGACTTGACGGCACCTAACAACAACAACAACAACAACAAGTATAGGATCATGTCATCTGCAAATAGGGATAATTTGACTTCTTCATTCTCTATTTTTATTCTTTTTATTTCTTTCTCTTGCCTGATTGCTCTGGCTAGGACATCAATCACTATATTGAATTAGAAAGAAGAAAGTGGACATCCTTGTCTT
>VMDO01032648.1:0-18764 GCA_007922755.1 Pedetes capensis | reverse complement strand
TCAGGATTGGAAGACAAGGTGAAGGAAATACTGTACTCAGACATCAATACAAAAAAGAAAATAAACAAATATGACTATAGCTCTCAAGAACTGTGGGACATGATGAAGAGACCAAGTCTAAGAAAGAACTGAGATTAAAACCAAAGTCATAGAAAATCTACTCAATGAAATAATAGAAAACTTCCCAAAGCTAAAGGAAGAAATGGACACAAACACAAGTGGCATCCAGAACCCTAAATAGACATGATCAGAAAAGATCCTCTCCACATCACATTATAGTTAAAGTGCTAAGACTAGAAAGCAAAGAAACAATTCTAAAATCTGCAAGAGAAAAATGCCAAGGTAGGTACAAAGGCAAACCCATCAGAATAACAGCACACCTCTCATTATTAACCCTAAAAGCCAGGAAAGCGTGGAATGATGTATTTCACTCCCTGAAAGTTAGTAACTTCCAACCACAACTGCTGTATCCAACAAAGTTATTTTTTAAAATTGATGGAGAAATAAAGACATCCTAAGACAAGCATAAACTTAATTCATGACCACTAAGCCAGCATGGGCTGGGATTTAGCTCAGTGGGTAGAGCGCTGCACTGCAGTCTCTGAGGTCCCGAGTTCAATTCCCGGCACCGCAAAAATGGGAGAAGGACCTGGCAATCCACTCCCAAGGCAATCCCAAAACAGTCAACCATTGAAAACCCCATGAGGGTTGCTATGAGTCGGACTCGACTCCATGGCACCTAACAACAATAACAACAAGAAGCCAGCATAGCCTGCAGCTGTAACCCTGTGGCATCTGATCTGTCAGATCTTGGAAGCTAAGCAGGATTGGGCCTGGTTAGTACTTCGATGGGAGACCACCGGGGAACACCAGATACTGTAGGCTTGGGAGAAGGACCCGGCAACCCGCTCCCAAAAATCAGTCCACCATTGAAAACCCTATGAACAATGGAGAAGCACTGACAATAGTGTTTTGCTTGTTGTATGCAGGGTTGCTATGAGTTAGATACTGACTCGACAGCACCTAACAACAACAACAAGCCAGCATTGAAGGGGTGGGTTTGGCTTAGTTGGTAGAGTGCTGCTTTGCATTTACTAAGGCTCTGGGTTCAATCCCCATCAACACAAAGATGGGAGAATGATGTGGCAATCCACTGCCAAAGCAATCCCGAAATAATCAGCCATTGAAAAACCTATGAAGAGGAGAGAAACACTGATACACTGACATAGTGCCAGGCATGGCACAGTGATGGGGAGTGTTTCATTCTGTTTTACATAGGGTCACTATGACTCTGGCCCAACTCAATGACACCTAACAACAAGCTACCATTGCAGAAGATACTTAAAAAATCCTACACACAGAGGAAGAAGAAATACAGACACAAACATGAGAACCCAGGAAAGAATAAAACCTATGAGAGGAACATATAAACAAATGAGAGCTATGATAGAGGTAAGTATGTCCAAATTAGTAAGCCAGTAATCCCCTAACACAACCAGGGGAGAAAGAAGAAAATAACCAACAATCCAACCGACTCTGAAAACAGCCAACAAAATCACAGAAAACACAAAATTCCTCTCAATAATAACCCTAAATATAAATGATCTTAATGTCCCATGTAAAAGACATAGACTAGATAACTGGATTAAAAAGCAAGACCCAAGTATTTGCTGTCTTCAAAGACACATCTCATTGGAAAAGATACACACAGACTGAAAATGCAAGGATGGAAAACAATTTACCAAACATGGGGAAAACAAAAAAAGCAGAGGTTTCTATGCTGATATCAGACCAAGTAAACTTCAGCCTAAAATTAATCAGAAGAGACAAAGAAGGTCATTATATACTAATAAAGAGAACAATCAATCAAGAAGACATAATTGTAAATATTATGCACTGAATAATGACACACCTCATTTCATAAAACGAATACTACTGGCCATAGAAGAACAGATAAGTCTTGATACAAAAATAATGGTTGATTTCAATACTCCACTCTCATCAACAGATCATTCAAACAGAAAACAGAAAAATCTTAACACCACAGACCAAATGGACTTAACAGACATCTACAGAACATTTCATCTAACAGATGCAAAATGCATATTCTTCTCAGCACCACATGGAACTTTTTCTTAAACAGATATTTTAGATCACAATACAAGTCTTAACACATATGAGAAAATTAAAATCATTCTTTGTATCCTCTCAGATCACAATGGAGTAAAACTAGAAATCAATAGCAAGAGATACTATAAAAACATTACAAATTTGTGGAGATTTAACAACACACATTTGAATGGCCAGTGGGTCATCAAACAAACCAGGGAGGAAATGAAAAAATTCCTAGAATCAAAAAATTAAAACACAGCATACCAGAACCTTTGGGTTACTGCAAAGGCCATTCTACAGGGGAAATTTATAGCTATGAGTGCTTATATTAAAAAAATCAGAGAAAGCTGGGCATGGTGGCTCATGGCTATAACCCCAGTGGCACAGGAGGCAGAGACAAGAGGATCATAAGTTCAAGGCCAGAGGCAGCCTGTGTAGTTTAGTGAGATCCTGTATTAAGATAAAATATAAAAAAGGGGGCTAGAGATGAAGCTTGATGGTAGAGTGCTTGCAAAGCCTGCACAAGGCCCTGGGTTCACCACCTCAGTACTGCCAAAAAAATCAGGGAAAGCCCAAACAAATAACTTAATGACATACCTTAAGGCATTAGAGAAACAACAAGTCAACCTCCAAAGTAGTAGATGGAAATAAATACCTGTACCCTCAAATCTAATTTAATTCATTGAAGGAGTGATAGAGAGCTCTCACGACTACAAATCCAATCCATATTTGATTTTAATCCACATCTGATTTTGTAGCCCTCTAAAACTATTGAAAAGTTGCAGATTAGATTTGAGAATATATGGTAACTAAGACGAGGGCAGAAATCAATAAAATGAAAACTAAAGAACAATACACAGAATTAACAAAACAAAAAGTTGTTTCTTTGAAAAGATAAAATCAACAAACCCTTAGCCAAACTAACCAAAAGAAAAAAGATTCAAATTAATAAAATTAGAGATTAAAAAAAGTGTCATTACAACAGATACCAATGAAATATAGAGAATCATCAGAGATTACTTTGAGATCTTGTACTCCCCAAAAAAGAAAATACAGAAGAAATGGATAAATTCTTGAACACATATGATCTACAAAAATTAAATCAAGAGGATATAAACAATTTAAACAGATCTATAAGGAGTAAGAAAACTGAGGTAGTAATAAAGAATCTCCCAACAACAACAAGAGCCTAAGTTCTGTGGGTCCACAGCCAAATTCTAAGTTTTTAGAGAAGAATTAATACCTATCCTCTTCAAACTATTCCATAAAATAGAAAATGAAGTAATAAAGACACAAAAAAGGAAACTATAGACCAATTTCTCTGATGAGCATAGAATTAAAAATCCTCAACAAAATACTTGCAAATCAAAACCAGCAACACATAACAAACATTACACCATGATCAAGTTGGTTTCATTCTAGAGCTATAAGACTGGTTCAACATACACAAATCAATAACTGTAATTCAGCACATAAATAGACTCAGACAGAAATCACATCATCATCTCAATAGATGCAGACAAGGCCTTTGACAAAGTTCGATATCTCTTCATAAATAAAAGTTCTGAAGAAGCTGGGAATAAAAGGAACATTCTTCAACATTATAAATGCTATATATGACAAACGTATTGCCAATGTTATAGTCAATGGAATGAGAAAGATGCCCACTCTTTCTACTCTTAGTCAATATAGTGATTGACATTCTAGCCAGAGCAATAGGGAAAGAGAAAGAAATAAAAGAGATACAAATAGGGAGTGAAGAAGTCAAATTATTCCTATTTGTAAATGACATGATTCTATACCTAAAAGATTATAAAGACTCCAACAGAAAACTATAATCTGATAAGATCTGATAAGTACCTTCAGGAAAGCAGAAGGATACAAAATCAATGTTCAAAAATCTTTAACATTTCTATGTACCAACAACGAACAAGATGAGAAAGAAATCAAAACACAAACCTCATTCACAATAGCCTCAAAAATATCTAGAAATAAATCTAACCAAGGAACCAAAAGACCTCTACAATGAAAACTTCAAAACATTGTAGAAAGATATTAAAGAACACATTAGAAGATGGAAAGACTTCCCTTACTCATGGATTGGCAGAATTAATATTATGAAAATGGCTGTACTACCAAAAGCAATCTACAGATCCAATGAAATCCCCATCAAAATTCCAATGACATACTCTATAGAAATAAAACAATCCTAAAATTCACATGGAAACACAAAAGACCCTGAATAGCCACAGAAATCTTGAGCAGAAGGAGCAATGCAGAAGGCATCCCAATACTTGACATCAAATTATATTACAGGGCTATTGTAACAAAAACAGCTGCTACTGGCACAAAAATAGACATGGAGATCAATGGGATAGAATAGAGGGCTCAAAAATCACACACACACACACACACACACACACACACACAGAGCTATAGTTACCTGATTTTTGATAATAGAGCCAAAAACATACATTGGAAAAAGAATAGCCTCTCCAACAAATGATGCTGGGAAAACTGGATATCCATATGTAGAAGAATGAAAGTAGATCCATATCTCTCTCCCTGTACAAAAATCAATTCAAAATGGATCAAATGTCTTAAAACTAGAAATGTTGAAACTACTAGAAAAAATGTAGAGAAAACTCTTCAACACGTAAGCATAGGCAAGCACTTTCTTAAAAGAACTCCAATAGCCCACGAAATAGTAGCTAGAATTGACAAATGGGACTACATAAATTTTAAAAGTTTCTGCACAACAAATGAAACAAAAAGAGAAAGCCCATAGACTGGGAGAAAATCTTTGCTAACTACACATCTGACAGGGAATTAATATCTAGGATATATAAAAGACTCAAAAACAAATACCAAAAACCCAACAATCTAATCAGCAATTGAATTAAACAGATGGTTCTCAAAAGAAGAAATACAAATGGATAGTAAACATGTGAAAAAATTTTCAACATCTTAGCCATCAGAGAAATACAAATCAAACTATGCTGAGATTCCATCTCACTGTAGTCATAATAGCTAGCATCAACAAAACAAACAATAACAAATGGTAGTGAGGGTATGGGGAAAAAGGAATCCTTATACATTGCTGGTGGGACTGTAAACTAGTACAGTCACCATGGAAATCAGTATGGAGGTTACTCAGAAAACTAAAACTAGAACTACCATATGATCCAGCTATACCACTCTTAGGCATCCAAAGGAATCCAAGTCATCATGCCATAGAAACATCTGCACTTCCATGTTCACTACAGCCCTGTTCACAATTACAAAGATATAGAATCATCCCAGATGTCTATCAATAGATGAATGGATTTAAAATGTGGTATATTTATACAATGGAAAATTATTCAGCCATAAAGAAGAATAAAATTATGTCATCCACAGGAAAATGGATGGATATGGACATCATCATTTTAAGCAAAATAAGCCAGTCTTAGAAAGACAAAGACTGCATATTTTCACTCATATGCAGAAGTTAGACTTATATTAAAATGAAAAAATATATATGTATGCAAAATTGGAAGGTACAAGGAGAAGTATCTAGATGAGGGCTAGGAGAAACATAGGTGGTAATGAAGGAGAGAACAATTGCAAAGTACATGATACAACTGTATGATAATCCCATAATGAAACTTATGATATTGTATGCTAATTAAATATCAACAAAAATAAACAAAGTGACTCAGCAATATTCCATCTATGACAGATATGCTTTAGATTTAAAGACACAAATAGGTTGAAAGTAAAAAGAAATACGCACACACTAATCAAAAAGCACTAGAGTGACTATATTAGTATCAGACAAAGTAAACTCTAAGGCAGAAATTGTTACTAGAGACAAGGACATTTTTTTGGCAGTATTAGGGGACTGAACCCAGGGCACTCCACCATTCAGCTGCCCTCTCAATCCCTTTTTAATTTTTTATTTCAAGTGAGGGTCTCACTAAGTTACACAGGCTGCCTCTGGCCTTGAACTTGTGATCCTCCTGCCTCAGCCCCCCAAGTCACTGGGATTACAGGCATGAGCCATGGTACTTGGCAAGAAGGACATTTTATAATCATAAAACAGCTTATTAGGAAGATATAATCATAAAAGCATATTCATTTAATAACCGAATCCCATAATACATAAGGCAAGAGTTGACAGAATTTAAGGGAGAAGTAGGTAAAACTTATGAAGGCTGTTAAAGCAATGCTTACAGGGAAATTTACAATTACAAATGCCTACATTTAAAAAGAAGAATTTCCAGTCAAAAACCTAAACTTGTAGCTGAAAAACAAAAGCAAACGAACCTACAGCAATAAATTAGGAAATAACAGAGGCAAGTGTGGTGTAAATCCTCATGCTTAGGAGGTTGAGGCAGGAGGATTGTAAATTTGAGGGCAGCACGGGGAACTTAGCAAGATCCTGTCTCAAAAACCCCAAAAACAACAAGTTAGGAAAATGACAAAGATTAGAGTGGAAATTAATGAAGTAGGAAGCAGAAAAATTACAGAGGAACATCAATGAAACCAAAGTCTGGAAAAGTGGGGTCTTTGAATAGATCAACAAAATTGAGCACATTTTATTGGATCAGTTCTGAGGTGTGGTGCCAGCAGTTGACTATCTTTTATGTCCTTAGCTCTTTTTCTCCCATTTTCTTTAGGAGTTATTTCTAACATTTTCCTTTCTTGTCAGCATTGCCCTCAGGCTCACACACACATGCACTAGCTGCATTGGATTTATAGAGAGTCAATTTATTATTTTCATAGAGAAAATAGAAGACATCAGGTGGGAAGTTCTTCAACTTCTGACCACCAAACTTAGTAAACAGCCCTGATTCATCCCATGAATCTGGTGAATCAGTCAGACTGTGAGAAAAACCCTTGGTGATGACTTTTGTAAACAAACTCTGCACGTGTAAGTGATGGACAAACCTGTTTGAATAAAGTAAGGGAACCTGGACCTTTGCCCATTGCCACCAAAAGAACCAGGGTGGATCCTGACTGCATTGCTAGGGAAGGGCTCAGAAACGAAGTGCCTATTTGATGGTTAGAGATTGCACTCAGTGCCTGATTTCCAGGGAACTTTGTTCACTTCTTGGGCATTTAAAGTGGGTCCAATACTTTCATATGACTTTCCTCTAACTCTGTTTTAAGGCATGTTGCTCTCTTTATACTCAACCAGCGAGGAATTGGATTGTGAACTGATCTACACTCTGTTTACTTGTCTGAGGGAGGAGCTCTGTGCTTTTGAACAGACTCTGCTTTTGAAAGTTACTCAGAGCCCAAAAAGAGAAATACCATATGTTCTCGCTCATATGTGGGAGCTGAATCAAACTTAGAGGAAGGAAAAAAGCCTATACATAAATTGAAACATAATAAAAAACTCAATTAAACTTAGCGTAGAAGGGACAATTTAAGGAGTGGAAAGAAGGAGGGAGGTATCTAGCAAAGGGAAGAGATGATGGGAGAAGATGGGAGGGGGAGGAGGGTCAATGAGGAGGGAGGAAGGGGGAAAGGTAAACCTCAATGTAAACAGCACAACTTTATTAGTATGGTGGGAAAAAAGGAGGAAGATAGCAAAAAACCTACAAGAATAGCTAAAATTAAAAAAGTAATAATAGCAATAATACCAAAGGCTGGCAATAACTCATACAGACTAGATTACTCATGTAATACTGCTGAGACTGTAAAAAGGTAGACCACTATAGAAAAAAGTTTGGACTTAAATCAAAATTGCGATGAACATATATAGATAAATATTCTCACAAAAAGATATGCAAGTAGACAGGAGGTCATTGGCGGTGGGGGGTGGAGGGGAGGATCATGACAGGGTAAGGGGGAAGTTATGTGAGCAATGTACAATGAAATGCATATATGCAAATGTCACAATGAAACTCATGTCAGAATGAAACCCATTAAGTTGTACATTAAAAGCTTCCAATTAAAAAAAAAAGGCAAGTTACTCAGAATCTGGTTTTTGCAACGCTGTGGCCAAATGTTGAAGCATCAAGCCCGGGAGATTATTATTCATTTCTCATTTGTTTCTGAGCTTTGGAAGTGGGAGTGCTACAAAGTGAGGAGAGGTTGGTGGAGGAGAAGAAAAAGAGCTGCTGTGTGCATTTGTTCATAGTCGTGAGAATGTTGTGCCCTGTCCTCATTCTAGAAGAGAAACTATGTCTAGCTTTAGACAAGTAACCTGATCCCTCCCCACAAAAGGGTGTGTAGGCACTGAGGTATATGTGAACAAAAGAGATGTTCTTGCATTTACAGAAAATGGGAAGAGCCGGGTGCAGTGGCGCATGCCTGTAAACTCAGCTAATCCCAGCAGCTTGGAAGGCAGAAGCAGGAGGATCACAAGTTCGAGACCAGAGGCAGTCTGCATAATTTAGCAAGATCCTGTCTCAAAAAGCAAACAAAAAACAACAACAAAAAAAATGGGCTGAGGGTGCAGCTTAGTGGTCCAGCACTTGCAGAGCATGCAAGTGCGAGGCCCTGGGTTCAACCCCCAGTACCCCCACAAAAAAAAGACAGAGAGAAGAGAAAGGAGAGAGAGAGAGAGGGAGAGAGAGAGAGAGAAAGAGAAAGAAAGAGAGAGAGAGAGAGAGAGAGAGAGAGAGAGAGAGAGGGATGGAGGGAGAGAGGGAGGCAGGCAGGCAAAAGAGAGAGAAAAAAGCAAGTTGTTCCTTCTAAAGCTCTATTTGTAAAATTCCTTTAAGCCTTCATGGTCATTATAACATAATTTTCTACATCTTTCCTGGGTTCCAACACGAGAGCGGAGTTAAATAATTCCAAGGTCTCTCTTGACGCTCTGATTCTGTCACCCAGGCATGGGTGATGACGGCAGTGGAGGGGTTGGCCGTTGTTAGGGAAAGAGAGATGGGAGAAGTATTGCATCTGTTGCTCCCCACAGAGTCCCCGAATATATTTCTCCTCTGGTAGCAGGGGACAGGGTTTGTGTTGTCAGTTAAGCCCAGGAAAAAGATAACGGCAGTGGCTGAGACCCAGAGAGGTCAGGCTTATCTGTGACTCCAATTGTTTCATTGCCTCTAATCAACAGCTTGCTATAATGGGGCAAAATAATAAATGAGCCCAGAATGTTAGGTTAGGTTTCAGCTCATTGACTTAGAAGGCGGAGATATGATTTTCCAGAGATTCTTTTTACAGTCATGAACATCTGCTCACAGGAGCCTGCAACATCTGCAGCCCGTGGAGTCATTCTCAGCAAAGGACCATAAAGTTTATAGAAAAGCGAATCTACCCAGACAGAAGAGACCTGGCAGAACCACCTGCCTGACTGAGAAGTTTGTTATTTTATATGTCATCAGGAGCTGTTTGCCTGTACTTGGGGGCATGTGGAGAAAACAGAGTGAGAATTTCTGTTCTGCCCTTCTCTACACACAAATGCACACCCCAGCGACACATAGGAAATCCTTACTCTACATTGGGTGCCTTCTCCTTTATGTTTTCTTCTTTAACCCTCACAGTGCTCCTTAGCTGTTGGTAGGCATTAACTCTTTCCACAACAACATAGACATAAGCAGACAAGTCCAAGTGTGCAGACTGAATCGGGAACTTTTAAGCCCCAAACATAACTTTCTGAAGGTGTATCTACAACTATGTGGCAAGGAAGAAAAAGGTAAGTAGAGGTGACGAGGTATCATACAGGAGATTGAGACTGAGAGCCGTCCATTCTGGTCTCAGTTCTGAGGCCTTTCTCTATCACTTGCTTTCTTTGGGGACTCTATTTCCCATTTATACAGTGAGGAAGTTGACTTCAGCTTTCTCTCTCTTGTCTAGGTCTCATGCTAAATAAAGCAGGAATGACTATCCCATATGACCTCGGCCACGCAACATAAACACGTAGGAAGAAGGAAAGTAGGATCTATGCCAAAATGTTTTTACAAGTTACCTTTGGGTGATAGGATTACGAGGGAGTGCTAACTTTATACTTAGCTCTTTTTCGCATCTTCTAAATCTTCTATAATACACGTGTATCCTATTTATCCTCCACGTGTCTGTCAGCTTATTGTGCTGTGGGGGCTTGTGTGTTGCTCTGATGTTGAATGCTACACCACTGGTATTTCAGATACCAGCAGGGCCACTCAAGGTGGACAGGTTTGAGCTGAGCTTCCAGACCAACACAGACTAGGCAGTAGGACTTGGCAGCCCACTCTTGAAGCAATTAGCCATAGAAAACCCTATGAATAGCAGAGAAGCACTGTCAAATACAGTGCCAGAAAATGAGCCCCCCTGGCTGGAAGGCATTCAAGAAACAACTATGGAAGAGTTGCCTCCTCAGAGTAGAGTCGACCTTAATGACAGAAATGGAGTAAAGGCCCTGGGACCTCCTTTTGCTGATGTGGCACGGTTCAAAATGAAAATCAACGTAATGACTGCAACACTGGGCTCAAATATAAAAAGATCATGTGCATGGCACAGTGTTGGGTAGTGTTTCATTCTGCTGTATTTAGGCTTACTATGAGTCGGATCTGACTGGATGCCACCTAACAACAGCAACATCATATTTATGATCTAAATAGCATTGTAAAAATATTGAACTATTTGGCAAAGATGGCACTAGCATTTTATTACTTTGTCTCCTTCTTCAGATAGGCTCATTATGGCAGCCAGATCACTAGAAAACCCCCATTGAGTATTCCCTACTTAAATCACTGAATACCCAGCTCACTCCCATGACACACTTACTTGTTGCTTTGGATGTCTCAGACTTTTTGGTGTATGTGTGGTTTACACATACAACTGGATTAAAAGCTTCTCAGGATTGGGGAATGTGGGTATTCTGCTCTTTGTTGTTCGTTGTTATTGTTTGTTTTAAACCACTTTGGCCCTTCACATCATGACCACTTATAGTTACTTGTTGATGGAGTGAATAAGTGAAAGATGACATTCCAATGTCTTGGATCTAGGGGTTTCTTCCCTTACTCAGCCAAAAAACTGAGTGCTTTGCACTAGGGGCCAGGATAGAGGTCTAAAAAGTTCTGTTGTGGCTACTGTCCTCCAAGAGCTAGTAGTCTGGCAGAGGAGATTATACATATATGTGTATATGCATGTTTGTATGTATATATGTATATATAAATGCCTGCAAGTAAAAGTTGTATGATGTGTACCATTGGAGTGATGGAAAGTTCAAAGCACAGGATCCCTGAGGAGGGAGAATTTGCTTCCAGCAACACATCAGGGAAACTATACCTGACATTTTTGGTACCTCGCAGAACATTCCCTGATCTCCCTCTGATTTCAGACACATCTGCAATGGATTGTTGTTGTTATTGTTAGGTGCTGTTGAGTCAGGTCCAACTCATAGCGACCCTATGTATAACAGAAGGAAACACTCCCTGACACTGTGCCATGCCTCGCACTATGTCAGTGCTTCTCTGCTATTCATAGGGTTTTCAATGGTTGATTATTTTGGGAGTGGGCTGTTGGGTCCTCTCAGAGATATCACTACACATCCACTTGCTGTTGCTGTTGTTGGGTGCTGTCTACTTGGTTCTGACTCAAAGCCACCCTATGTACAACTGAACGAAACACTGCCTGACATTGTGCCATGCCTGGCACTATGTCAGTGTGTCAGTGCTTCTCTACTATTCATAGGGTTTTCTATAGCTGATTGTTTGGGGACTATTTAAGCAGTGGGTTGTCAGGTCCATCTCCCATTTTTGTGGTGCTAAGGATGGAACCGGACCTCAGAGCACACAGAGAAATCCCTCTACCAACTGAGCTAAGCCCCAGCCCCTTCTTCAGTGGATAGTTTCAGGCAATCTTGGGGTCATTATGACAGCATATCACCTCAAGTTGGCACATGTGTCTTTCTGCCTCAGGGCTTTCTCTAATTCTGTGGGAACTGGCTCAGTTCATGTAAAACAGCAGCCTGAAGTGTGGGGAAGACACTGCCCTGTAGGGTAACTGTGAATCCACAGAAGATGGGAGATGGTGGGCAAAACAGGTTTTGCGAGATATCCCAGAGTTTCTTGGGGGTCTCTGGGGGAATCAGTCTCTCATTGCTTACAAGAGTGACCCCAGTAAAGCCCCCTGATTTGGATTCCCCATCCAATAGTGTAGAGTTACTGCTGGGAAGGAGCACCCAGCCAGGAACTCTATTTTTCTCTCTCTCTTTGCACATGGCCAACTCTCTCAAAGAGGATGTGAATGGCAGGAATGTGAGTAACATTTAGGCAGAGATGATTAAGTATTAGGTATGGGATAATCCATGGTCTCCTTCTACCCATTTTGGCATGTGGATGATACCCAGGCAATATTGAACCCATAGGACAGTAGAACCTCAAGATGGGCACAACCTGGATTCCTGAGTCTCTCC
Source organism: Pedetes capensis (assembly GCA_007922755.1). NCBI lineage: Eukaryota > Metazoa > Chordata > Mammalia > Rodentia > Pedetidae > Pedetes > Pedetes capensis. The sequence goes on along the minus strand of VMDO01032648.1, from coordinate 6,313 downwards.
TTAAAGAATTAACTGTTGTTGCTAGGTGCCATTGAGTCAAGTCTGACTCATAGAAACCCTGTGTGTAACAGACTGAAAGACCACCTGACACTGAGCCATACATACAATCTTTTTTATGTTTGAACCCGTTATTGCAGCCACTGTGTTCCTTCTCATTTTGAGTCATGCCACATCAGCAAAGGAGGTCCCAGGGGCTCTATTCCATTCCCATCATTAAGGTTGACTCTACTTTGAGGAGGCAACTCTCCCCCAGTCATCTCTTGGGTGCCTTCCAGCCTGACGGGCTCATTTTCTTGCATTATATTTGACAGTTTCTCTGCTAGTCATAGGGCTTTCATTAGTTAATTATTTTGGGAGTGGGCTGCTTGGTCCTTCTCCCTAGTCTGTCTTAGTCTGGGAGCTCAACTAAAACCTGTCCATCTTGGGTGGCCCTGCTGGTATCTGAAATACTGGTGGCATAGCTTTCAATGGCACAGCGATGTGCAAGTCCCCACAGCATAATAAGCTGACAGACACATATGGGAGGGAGTTAATAAAGAGGGGATTTAATTAAGGGTATGGCCTTGACCATGACAGCTGAAAGGAAAGCATCATACTAGAGTTCTTCCAAGTTATACATCTTTCCAGGGAAAGAAACTAGTTAAGTCACAGACATTCTCATCACGTGTAAGAAAATATTTATGCCTAAATTTCTTTCCACCCATTTGGTTGTGAATAAGAAAACTGGTCCTATCATTTCAGTATCGGAATCTTAAAAGCCTAGTTATTAAAAAATATCCAAAGTTTCTCTTCAAAGGATAATAAGAACAATGTCTGACCCATCCGAGAAGCCTTGTTCCTTCTCTGACTATGGAATACCTTGCTCCTTCCTCTCCTGCACTACTGAGATCCTAATCTAAACAAAATAGATGCTACCATTTGACTGCTTTATTCTTCTTTGGTAATGTGGACACAAATCCTCCCCAGGAAACAGGAAAGTCTTTTAGGAATTTCCTCAGGGAAGATTTAGATGGATTTCATTTCTGTTCACCCTGGGAGCAATTCTGAATGTGTGCATGGGAGCGTTTTGTAGCTACATGCTTCTGAAAGGGACTCATGTCTTAGAATTGCTTCTTGGGGACAAGAAGCCATCCTTGGCATCTCATGGTTGTGGCACTACTATAAGCACCTTGGCTTCCTTGCATCATGATTGGTTTGGCCATGTCCCTTCCCACTACTTTGTGCCAGACTTTCAATACTGGGTCTGTCCCAGGCAGTGAAAACCTTCCAGGCCATCCCTGACCCCAGTTGCCTGTCTGGCTGGGCATTTTCTCATTGCGTATGGCCACACCATCAGACACTCAGCCTCCAAGTCCCCAAGTAGCAGCCCCTCCTTCACTCCAGTCTGATTTTAAGCATCCTTAACCTTTCCTAAGCAAGGGAAGCCCAGATTTTGACATTATCATAAGGGCAGCTGTAGCTCTTCAGCTGTGCTTCATGGTGGCCTTGGAATGCTTCTGCCTCCCACCCGGCTCCCAGAGGCCCAGGGAATGTTGAGAGAGAGCTTTGACCTAGACCTGGCTCACCTCATACCATAACTAATGACTTTATTGCAGCATGCAATAAACCTCAAACCAGCTTGACTCGGATTCTTAAAGGGCCAGTTCCAATAATTCCATGTCACCCTAGCAGAAACATAGTGTTAATTTTATTTAAGAGCTACTCTCTAGCACTGGGGTGGGAAAATGTGTCTTCAGTGTCCCACAGAATCCACTTGAGGTCTTTCAAAGGATATGAGGTTCCCTCTAATATCTGAACTAATAGGTCCTGATTATAGCTGTTATGTTTTTCTCATGCGCTTGTTTTAAGAGCTGAATCTAAGAACAACATCAAGATTGAAATATTGGCCACTCTTAAAATAGGAAGTTGGTTGATAATAATAATAATAATAATGATTATGATGATGATGATAGTAACACTAGCCAATATTTATTGAGCTCATATTACATGTCAGGCTCATTTCAAAATAAATTATATAGCGTCTTATTGAGCCCCCAAGATACCCTTGCCCTGTGAGGTTGATAGCATCCCACTTGGTAGATGAGGAAACAGAGGTACAAAGGTAAAGTAATTTGTCAAATTTCAGAAAATATATAATTAAATAATTAATTAGCCAGGCTTAGGACTCAGGCCATGCGTTTGTACTCTTAGCCTCATTTTATCTTGTAATTTATTGTGTGCCAGATAGGCGTCATTTAGATGGATTTTCCCTCTTAATTGAATTTTGGAGCAATGGTGGTGGAGATTTTCTTCAATAATTGAAAAAATTATTGGGAGTTATTTATTCTTTTTAATCACACCAGTCAGTGTCATCTCTTCAAAGCAGAAAAATTAAAATAACCATCTGGAGTTCTAGAATAAAAAATTCAACTATAATTTCACCATCTAGAGATAACCATTGTTAAAATGTGTATATTTGATTTCTTTTCAATGTCTTTTAATATTATATTAATAATGAAAGTAACTTTTGAAAGTACAGAGAATCAAAAAGAAGGAAATAAAAGTCATCCCAAAATCTACTTTATTATTAGCTCTCCATAGTCTCGTTGTATACATGTTTGTGTATGTTTAGATCATATTGCTTTATAATCTGAGATTTGTTATTTAATAATATTTTATAAGTGGCTTTCATCTAAAAGAATATCCTTCTGTGACACTGCTATTAGTTTCTATTTCAGTCTAACAAATTACTAAAAAATTCAGTGGCTTAAAACCACACACATTTTTATTAATATATATTAATTGTACAAAGTAAGGGATTTCATTGTGACATGTCCATACATATATATAATGTATTTTGATCATATTCACACCATCTATTACTCCTTTGTATTAGTTACTGCTCTCGTTGCTATGGCAAAATACCTAACAGAAACAACTTATGTGAGGAAAGATATATTTGGTTCACAGTTCAGAGGGTTTCAGTCCATAGAGGCAGGGCAGGCATGGTGGCAGGGAAAATGCAGGGCCTACAGTGGACAATTTCACATCATGATGATCAGGAAGCAGAGAGAGTGACCAGAACTGAGGGTCCAGGTAAAACTGTCAAAGGCCCACCCACGGTGACCTACTTCCCCCATCTGGGTCCCACCTCCCAGAGTTCCACTGCCTCCCACTACAGTGCCACCACCAGAGGACCTAGCATTCAAACACTTGACCTTTAGGGGTCATTTTAGATTCAAACCATAACACAGTTCATCTGTTGATAGGCACCTGGGCTGATTCCATAACTTGGCTACTGTGAATAGTGCCATAATATATGTGGATATGCAAGTATCTCTGTAGTAAGCTGTCTTTGATTCTTCAAGTAGAAGAGCAATACACAGTTATTACCTCACAGTTTCCATGGGCCAGGAGTCCAGGACTGGCTTAGCTTGATTCTCTGCTCATGGTCTTACAAGGCTGCCATCAAGGTGTCAACCAGTCTGTGTTCTTATCTAGAGGTTTCACTAGGGTGGAATTCACATCTAAGCTCCTCTAGGTTGTTGAAAAAATTCATTTCTTGAGGCTATGTGATTGAGGGCCTGGATTCTTGCTGGCTATTGGCTGAAGACATTCTCAGGCCCTAGAGGCTGTTCATAGTTCACTGCTACCTGGCCCTCTCCATAGACAGTTTCAGTATGGTAGTTTGTTATTTCAAGGTCTGTAAGATGAGTATTATATTTCTAACTATCTTAACCTAACCGCAAGAGTCATGTCCAAACACTTTGCTCTATTCATTTTTTCAGAAGCAAGTGCCCAGTCCTACCCATATTCAAAGAAAGGGGATTATACAAGAAAGGAGATTATGCATAAGGCCACTCTAGAGTCTATATGCTACATATCATTTAAAACTGAACCATGCAATTTCTGCTTGTGTGTGTGTGTGTGTGTACATGCAGATGGTGCTTAGGATGGAACCCAGGGATTTGGGCATGCTAAGCTACATTCCTAACCCTGTTTCACCTTTTTGATGTGCTAAATTTTTTAAATGAATTTCTTGAATTTGAATCTTAGTGTTTCCATGTTTTTTGTCATTATAAATAAAACATCAATGATCACTGTATTAGATTTCCATCAATATAACAAAATACCTGGGATAATAAAGCTATACAGAGAAAAGGCTTATTTTGAAGCCAGGCATGGTGGCACACACCTGTAATTCCAGCACTCAGGAGGCTGAGGCAGGAAGATTGCTACATGTTCAAGGCCAGCTTGGTTTACATAGCAAGTTCCAGGCCAGCCTGCACTACACAGCAAGACCCTCTCTCATAAAAAAGGATTATTTTGGCTTAAAGTTTATGAGGTTCCAGTTCATTATTGGTTGGCTCTGTTGACTTTGGCCTGTGGCAAGGCATCATGTTATGGTAAGAGCCCACGGCAGACCAAAAGTTCTCGCCTCATGAGTAGGAAGCAAAAGAAAGAGAGGAAAGGGATGAGGTCCCACAATCTCCTTCAAGAGCTTGTCCTAATAACCTAAGGACCTTCCCACTAGGCCCTACCTCTTAAAGGTTCCATCACCTCCCAATAATGCCTCCTTGGGGAGCAAGCTTTTAACACATGAGCCTTTGGAGAATATTTAAGATCCAAGCTGTTACAATCACTCTTATGGTTAAATCTTTTCATAGGTCCTTAATTACTTCCTTTTTGTCAATGCTAAGAAATGGATTTGAAAAAGTTCATGTATTTTAAACACAATTAATAGTGTGGCATATGAAGGCACAGGAAGCATTCAATGAACTAAGCTGAATTAATATTTGTAAAGTGCTTGAAGGATGCTGGGCACACTAGAAGGATATATGTTCATATTAAGTAAAATGGATAAAAAATAAAAGTGAGTTGTTTCATCCTCATAAAAACTCTGTTAGGTAGGTATTTTTGGAAGAAAAAAAAAGAGGCTAGAAGGTAAAAAGAAAGATTACTGAATTTAATACCAAAAGATCTGGGCCATGTCCCAGCTCCTCTACTCATCAAGTATGTGACTCTAAGCAAGTTATTGTTCCCCTCTGAGTTTACTGTTTCCTCTTCCACCATCTTGCTCACATCAAGGGGGTTAATCCTTGGGCAAGTACCAGGAAGCTATAGACCAGTGATTCTCACCCTTGGGTACACAGTGGAATCACCTGGGGAGTTTTAAAAATTAGAGATGCTTGGGTTCTGGCCTTGGAAATTCTGATGGAATTGGTTTGGGCTGTGGCCTGGGCAGCAGAAGTTTTTTCAATCTCCCCAGGTGAGTGTAATGTGCAGCCAGGGTTGAGACCCATTACTAGAACTGCCTACACTTGCAAGGGATTATTTCTCTATACAGCTGAAGAAGCAACAATCAGTTCTTGCTCACTGCTCTATGCTGTCAGGAAGTGGCCCACTAGGTTAAGACTCTGTCTTAAACTCTAGAGTCAACTCAGTCTGCAAAGTTAGTTTGGGAAGCCATCAATTACCTGCTGTTTTGCCCTCTGGTGTGAGTCCCTGGGCAGCAGAACATCAACATCAGCCAGGCTGGCAGGGCTGCTTTCTAATGGAGCCTGCTGCTGCTGCTGCTGCTATTTTCCTAGGAGCCAAAGTGAATCTTCATATCTGAGCTTCAGCATCCTGCTGCCTGTAAGTCACATCTGCATGACTGAGGTGGAGGGACCGGATGCCTGGCTGCCCGCCACTGGATCTGGGTAGCAGATTTGCTGAGGTGTCTTTGGGGCCAGGCCAGCCTCCCAGCTCACAATGAAGGCTAGCAATGAATTTTTCTGAGAAGCTAAATGTAGCTCAAAATGAATGTGATCAATCAATGGAGTGAAAGCCTTGGTCAAGTTGCCCTAGAGTGACAGAGGCCAGCCCCAGCCTCTGTCTTTTCCCTGGATCTGACAAATTGGGAGAAGTGTATGTGTCTGCCATTTAGCCGAGGTCTGATACTACCCAGTAATTATGGGGGAAATGGTGGTAGAGAAAAGTTTCCAGAGAAAGGGAGGAAAATGAAAATAGGTGTACTTAAGGTACAACTATTATGTATTAGGCATTGAGTGAATACATCAGATGTGTAATCTGAGTGTGATAATAACCTCAAGAATTAGATGTGGTTACTTCCATTTCACAGATGAAGAAATTGAGCTTTAGAAGTGAGGCATCCTTACGAGGTCACATGACTAGCAAATAACAAAATGACAATCCATGCCTTGGCCTCTCAGCTTGCAAAGCACTTGTTCTTTGCACAACATTCTGTTTCTCCACGTGGGAAAGGAAATTTTTGTTCTAAGTACCAATTTTTTTTTTGTTAGTTTCCTTTTTTTTTTTTTTTTTTTTTTTT
>VMDO01032647.1:0-18765 GCA_007922755.1 Pedetes capensis | reverse complement strand
CTCAAAATTACAAGAAGGAAAAATCCTACTCAAAGGTCAGATCACATTAAAAGGGGGGGAGGGAAGATAAGAATGAGGTCAATATAAATGGACTAAAAATCGCATGTAATTGTTCTAACAAGATAGAAACAAAGACCACTACAGGAAAAGTTTCTATCTTAAACAGAAATGAAACCCAAGGACATATAGAAAAATACTACTAAGTAAAAGATAGAGAAGACTTGGATGGGAAACTTAGATAGGAAGGGGGGAGGGGGGAACATAGGGGAGGGTAAGGGGTAACCTATATGAATAATGCTTATCAAATTGCATATATGAAAATTGTCACAACGAAAAGCATGTCAAAATGAATCACATTATGATGTACATTAAAAATTTCTAATAAAAAAATTTAAATTCTTACTGAAATTAACTACAATTTGCAAATTGTATTCCAAAAAGTGCTAGAGAACAGTACTTTTTCTTAGATTTAAGTCTTTGTATACCTAATAATGTGGTTTGGTCTAAGTGTATGAATATGCATATTTGTATGGTTGAATTGAATTGCAAATAGCTACAAAGATTTGCACTCCTGATTTGGGTTATGTTAGTCTAATTTGTTTTGTCTGGCGACAAAATGAATTCCATACAATGACCTTAGTTGGACTTTGGAGGATCCATGGACAGTGATAAATGTATGTAAACTATGTTTATATTCTTTTTTCAATTTTATATAAGATCTGTGGGCTGGGGTTTAGCTCAGTTGGTAGAGCGCTGCTCTGCCACTTTCTGAGGACCTGGGTTTGATCCCCAGCACCTCAAAAATGAAAGAAAGACGTGGCAGTCCACTCCCCAAAACAATCCTAAAATAATCAGCCACTGAAAATGCTATGAGGGCAGGTATGAGTCAGACCCAACTCAATGGCACCTAACAACAACAACAACAACAACAACAACAACATAAGATCTATATTATCCAGCAGAATTGCACAAAGATCTTTGATTAAAAACTAAGTTAAGAAGCAGTGGTCTAGGGCAGGCTATATATCTCATAGTGCTTCCAATGTATACTAAAGTTTGAGAACCACAGATTTGGGTGACAGTTTTTAGTTCTCACTGGGATTTTTTGAAAAGTCTCCTCAAATTTTGATTTAGCATGTTTGAGGAATTTATATTTATCAAGAAACTTCCCAGGAGAATCAGATGGTCAGCCTATTTGAAAGTGTGCTGCTTGAGGGCCCAGCATAGTTGGGGCAGCACCACTGATACTTATCCTCATTGGAAATGCACAATCTGGGCTTATCCTGACACCATTTCTGAATTAAAATCTCTGAAAGTGAGGCCCAGGAAATCTGTGTGTCCATAATCTCTCCTGATAATTCCATTGGAGGCTAAAGTTTGAGGATACAGGACTGACTCAGATAATATTAGAAAAAGTGACAGTTCAGGTGAAAAAAGGCATATAGCTATTCCTTCTACATTTCAGGTTTGAATAATTTTTAATAATAGTAAATGCTTTTATTGGTAAGTCACTATGTATAAGCACAATAATTACATCTGTTTCCTTTTTACTCTTTATCCTTCCTTCTTTCCTTTCCTCCTTCCTTCTTTCCTTTCTTTTCTCACTCTTTTTTTCTTTTCTTTTCTTTCTTTATTCCTTTGCAGTACTTGGTGTTGAATGCAGGGCCTCATATATACTTTGCAAGTACTTTACCACTGAGCTGTACATCCAGCCAATTTTTTATTAATTTACTTTTAAGTCAGGGTCTCCTTAAGTTATACAGGCTGCCTCTAGCCTCAGACTCATGATCCTCCCACCTCTGCCTCCCAAGTTGCTGGGAATAAAAGCATGCGCTATCATGCCCAGCATCCTTTTTATTTTTAAAGGAAAATTCTGAGTGTGCAGAAAGTAATCCTGCTGTATAGAGGAACAAATCAAGAATCAAAGAGTTCAATGTATATAAAGTAGCAGAGCTGGCCAAAAAATGAACCCAGGTTCAAAGATTGTGATTTTAGTAACTATAGCTATACAACTTCGGAAAGTGTATGTTGCAAAGAATCTTAGGGATAAACTCATGCATTAATTGTATTATTTAAGGGAAATTAAGATTGAAAACTAATGATGAAAATAGTATTCGGTGAGTCAAGTTAGTATTAGGTGAGTCCTGACTCTAGGATTAATACCGATTATCAATATGTGAAGACTGACGAATAATATGACAACCAAATTCTTACTTGAAAATTGATCCTTCAAAGTAGTGCTATAGATGAGAGCAATTTTACATACTCTATGATGCAAGAAGACTCTAAAGTTAGTCATTGCAGAGAACCAAGCAGCAAGTCACTTCCTTAAATTTGTTCACAGTGCTCTGATTAGCTACTTTCCCTAAAGCATAGCACACCAGTGCTATCTTCCTCCCTTCTATGGTGCTAACTAGACTGTTTGGTGTAATGAAGTGATTAACAGAAACTTATCTCCCAATGGAAGCCTACATAGTAAGTGTTCTATTAGGTGTGAGGTACCTCTAGGACGTAACAGAAAGAACCAATGCAGGGAGGCAAGAAGCTCATTTTTTAATGGAATATGGGCATGATTCTCACCCCAAAAATTAAGTGGGCTGATTAGTAAATGTAAGACAAACTTAGGTATAATTGAATCACCTAATATCCATCCTCTGAGAATTATGACTCAGCAGATGGGAAAAGAGAAAACAAATGTCCAACATCTTGACTGCAACTGACACTTGTGAAATTATCATTGGACAAACCATGATGAAATAATTTGGCAGGAATCCAGCACAACTAATGAGTCATTTAATTAAATAAAATTCTCTCTCCCAAGCTAAATAGTATGCCATGATAAGATCTCCATTCAAATACTTATCTAGAAAATAGATGTCTAGATTTCTTTCCTTTATGACATTTTAACAGCCAACCTGGGTACAATAATGAAATTATCTAGAATTTATATGGTCAACATTCAATTGCTCACAAGGTCATTAACAATCTGTAAATTATCCTGTTTTTTCCTCCTGCTTTTGACTCAGAAGCACTGCATTTCTTATTAGCATTTTCTTAAGAAAATGGAAAAAAATGAAGGAGAATAAAATGCAGCAATATTTGAAATTCTTAACAACTTTAAGACACTATTTGAAAATCTTAGCTAAACTGAAGTTTTTGGGTTTAATATCTTCAAGGTTACATAATAAGTGATGTAGGCAACAAAGCAAAAATAGCTACAAATTATTTTCTTTATAAACGATAACCAAATGGCAGATAATTAAAAGCCAGAACACACATTATTAACTACATTGTCAGAATCTGTGAATATTTATGGCTGATCATAAAGAAAAATTTGTGATGTTCACTTAAAATGTGTCTACTACCAAAAATATCAAAATGCTAAATGACTTGACCTTTGTAATTATAACTTATTTGAATCAACAAATCAGTTTTCACATACACATATACATATATGTATGTATGTATATAAAATATATTTTTTCAATGGTGGGGATTAAATCCAGGGCCTGTGTATGCTAGGCAAGCATGTGACCAGTGAGCTACATCTCCAGCACTGTATGTTCATATTAAGAAATAAAGTAATATATGGTTCACTGATCTTTTTTAGAAATGTGATTATGAGCTCTTTATTTAACATTAAAAGACAGAAGCCAATTCAGGTATAGTGGTACAGGCCTGTAGTCCCAACACATTTGGGAGGCTGAGGTAGAGAGATGGTGAGTTTGAGGCTAGCATGGACTATATAACATGACCCTGTCTGAAAAAACTGAAAAAAATAAAAAGACAGAAGTCAAGTCTTATTTTTCATGTTTACCCCATGAAGCTAAGTATAGTTCTATATACAAGGAAGACACTCATAAATATCTACTGATCTAGTTGTAATTTCCAATGATTTGGGATATCAAAATAATCGTGGATTTTCCTACTAGACAACAATATTGTATATTGCTACATTTGTATTAATCATCAGCCCTATGGAAACTATCATGGCACTAGATGTAATCAGATACAATCTTATCCAACATGCCCAACCTTTATTCATTTAGGAAGAGATAAGATTTAATTAAATAAAAATACACACTTAAATAAGTAAAGAATTAAATACTCAGAAAAGTGAGAAAAAATCTCCTTGTTTATTACGAAATTAATTAAAATTTTATTTACATTTGGAAACAAGAGAAATTTATTGATTTTGGAAATGAACAAAGAAATATATAAAATTCCTATTTTGTGTGAACATATTATATATATTAACTTATAATGTTGTTGTTGTTGTTAGGTGCTGTTGAGTCGGTATCTGACTCATAGCGACCCTCATAGGGTTTTCAATGGCTGACTGTTTCAGGATTGCTTGGGAGTAGGTTGCCAGGTCCTTCTCCCATTTTTGCGGTGCTGGGAATTGAACTCAGGACCTCAGAGACTGCAGTGCAGCACTCTACCAACTGAGCTAAATCCCAGCCCCTAATTTATAATAAAATATGATAAAGCACATAGCTATGTTATGTTTCCTCCCTGTGTTAGATTTTGGAAGCCATAGAAAAGTGTGCAGTCATGGTTATTTGAATAGGAAAATAAGGAGGAAAGTAAAAGAAGGAGAAAAGCATTATCAACCCAACATTTAGGGAAAAATTTAGTAAACTAAGATATATATGGAGGTATTCCTGATGAAACAGGCTAATTCCAAGGCCTCTCCAGTCCCCATAGTACACCTGGCCTTCTTAAATGTATGGCCGATCATTTAATAATTAGCATGAAACTAAGTATGCTTATACCAAAAGCAAATGAAATGGATTAGAACACTGGCTTCTATTTTGCTCACTGAGTCATGTCTTACTGTGACTTTCCTTGTTGCTAATTTGGCCAAATGTTCTGTTCATATGACTTGCTCTGGTCTCTGTGGACCTCAGCATTCCCAAACTATGCCATTGTTGTTTTACTGTCTGTCTGCATCTCAGTCATCTGAGCCTCCTTTAGATTTCCTAACATTTCAAGTGTAGGATCCTCAGGCATTAGCTTCTCTCTGCCTGAAACACACATCTATTCTCACTTGTATTTCTCTCCCTCAGGCCTCTACGCTCTTCTCCACAAGCTAACACCAACTCATCTTTCAGATCTCCATTTAAAAACTACTTGCTCAGGAAAGATATCCTGATTACTTATTTCCCCTAGGAGTATCATCCTCCCTATTGTCTGCTTTTATAGAATTCTGAGTTTTCTTTTATAGCATTTATCAAAATTAAATACAAATTATACAATTCTAATTATGCTGGTATTACTCAACGGATAATAAATACAAACACATTAACCTTTTCTGATGTCATCAATATATTTCCCAAAGTATAGTGAATCCCTTTTCCTTAGGAGGTGCTCAACAAACATTTATGGAATTTACATTCCTTTATGTCAGGTCCCATTTTGCATTGAGTCTACCTTAGAAATTTGGTTTCTATACTAGTATAGATTTTCTATTTGGTCAATGAAAAACCCTCCCATTCATCTGAAGCCTGGCACAGAATATACTAAAACCAAGCTGTGTCCAAACTCTTTATTCAGCTATGAATATCATATCATACAGCCTACCAATGGCCATTTAAAAAAAATTGACACAAAGAGTGAAACATAAAACTCTTGAATATGCCTGGCCAGTAAAAGAGAGTGAATCTGTTACTTCCTACAATCTATATAGAATACTGTATTATATTATATTATCCTATACTATACATCAACTCTCTTAACTTAGTATTTTTACAATGCTCATTATGCACTGTTAGTTCTCCCTTTCTATATTTGACTCTGCATATGTCAAAATATACTTCAGGGAAGGAACTAAGCCTTATATTTATTTGAAGCAGCATATTGAGCATATGGTTGACATTCCATAAAATGTCATTAAAAAGAAATAAAGAAAGTGATTAAGCTATCAAGCCCTGTTAAATTCTGTTTTGTGGGGTTTGACCCAGTAATTTAGTCTATCATGAAAATTTTTCATCTTTGTTTTATATGAAGTGTGTAATTCTATGAACAGATCTATCATATCAGGTCAATAATGCCATTTAATCCTCCTGTCAACTCTGTCATAAAGGTCACATTTCACTACCTTCTGCTCTGATATCTTAAAGACTTGGACACTATATTACTGGAACATAAATAAAACTTTTTCTCAAAAAAAAAAGTCCTATAATAAAAATATGTCTTGAATTTGATGAGACTACCACAATTAGTCTCCAGTTTGCCTTTCTGTAGAACAAACTGTTAACTTAGGTCAATGGTTCAATAAAAAGCTTATTGAAGGTATAAATATATAGAAATGTATAAGCCAATCTGTATTATCTGAGGCCAATGCATGTCTAAATTAGACTCAGTATCATTTTATTATGGCTTAAGTTATACATATTAATTTTACAAGGTAGATGAGCAAACATAAGACTCCCAACTAGTCATGAAATCATTGTGCACGTGGCTCCTGTGATCACTGAGAGAATCTAATGTTTTCTTTTCTCTTGCTCTTTTTTATTGGGGGGTATAGTCAGGGTCTCCCTATATAGCCCAGATTAGCCTCAAATTTGCAATCCTGCTGCTTCAGCCTCCTGAGTGATAGGATTGCAGGCATGTACCACCATGCCCAGCAATCTGATGTTTTCTTTTCCTTCAGTCCTCTACACATTAAATTTTCAGTCCCTAAAATATCCTATTCATCTGGCCCTCCTAAATGTCAGGTAAATTACCATCATCCTGCCAGCAAAGCCCTCTTGATTTACCAAATCATATGTCTTCCTGTTGCATATCTCCCATGACAATAAGGACCGTGTCTTCTTTCTTTGTATGGTAGGTAGTTAGGACAGTTCACTAATGGAGGTGCCATTGAGTTGTTTTTTTATTTTTATTTTTTGCAATGTCCAATGAATACTTACCTCTAAGTAAATCTAATACCAATTTTCAAGCACTCAGCCACACAGAATAGACACATGTGCTTACGTAGTATTTTATCAACATGCAAATGCTATTGATATCTATCTCATTTTAGGGTATAGATATTGCTTATATTTCCTGCAGAAACTATTGCCCCAAATAATCAGAAGTTTAAGTGCAAAACTAGCCCATTGGTATGATAAACAAAATAGTGGGATATATGTGGAAAAGCAATAACATGAAGTTTAATCATCTGGTCAAAACATATTTACTTTTGGCAGTACATGGGGGTTGAACCCAGGGCTTTGAACATAGCTTGCAAGTGCTCCAACACTGATTCAGAGTCTGCCTCTGGCCTCTAACTCACTATGTTCCTTCCTCCACCTGCCAAGGCACCGGGATTAAAGGCATTGAGCCACCATGCCTGGCTTAAAAATCATTTCCTTTTAAATTGGGAAATCTAACAGTTCAACACACTCTAGTGATTTGTAGGAGATTTAGAACAAGTAAATGACAAAATTAGGACTATGACATTGATTTCTGACAGTGATTTCCCAGTAGTATACATGAATACAATGTAGGTATCACAGGAACTACAATGTCATGTTACTTTTTGAAGTGAATAATCAATCGAAGTCGTCCATCATATTGATATAAACATCTGAAGTTTTTTTTTTTCATTATACAGGATCAGTATAAAAGGGTTGCCCTTTTCAAAAATTGATTCTTCTAGAAATGACAATTTTTTGGTCCAAGTGAAATATAGTCAGTGTTGACCTGGAGAGTTTGACTTGCAGTGGAAAGAGCACCAGCAAGGAGGCAGAAGGGATGGGACTGGGAAGGAAAAGGCTGCCTGGTCAAGCATGGAATATAGTAGAGAACAGTTCCCTTCTCTACAAATATGGCCTTCAAACAATTATCATGATATATTTCATGCTGATTACTGGATCTTATGTTTAAGTCATATGCCAGGGCTTCTGGCAAAAAGATGACTCAGGCAGGCTCACATGATGGATTTAGTAAGGATTTTAATTATCATGAAAGAAGAACACACTTGAAAATTGTAACATGAGGGTGGGAAGTGTAGCTCAATGGTAGAATGCTTGCCTGGCATGCATGAGGCTCTGGGCTTGATCCTAGTATCATATACACCAAAAAAAAAAAAAAAAAAAGCAGGACAAGTAAAACCTTATTTTAAAGGGGAAGATATGGGAGTACATACTGCTTCTAAAGTAAAAATAAGTTCATTTACATTGCAGTATTCAAAATATTTTTTGAAATGTCTTCTGTTTTTTTTTTTTTTCCCGGTACTGGAAGTTGAACCCAGGGCCTCCCACTTGCATGCTTTGCACATGCTGTACCACCAAGCTGCACCCCCATCCCATTTATTTTATTTTATTTTAACTTTTTGAGACAGGGTCTCACTAAATTCTGCAGGCTACCTCTGGTCTCGAACTTGTGATCTTCCTACCTCTGCCTCCAGAGCCGCTGGGATTACAGATGTGCACCATGAAACCAGCTCAAAATATCTTCTGAATATAAAGCTCCCTTTGGGCAAATAATGTATTTCCTCAAACTAATAGTAGTGAAACAGTAACCTGCGCTCTTTGATGAGTAATGAATGTTTTGTAACTTAATGACACTTGCACATTGCTTATTATTTCTTCATTACAAATGTTTTTCAAACAATATTCAACCCTTCGGTGAATATAACATGTAAGGTAAACTTAAACAGCCATAATATAACTATGGTTTGAATTTAATAACATGATTTTCCTTAATATATATTTTCTAAGTAGTATTCTGAACTTAATTAAACTTTCTCTTGGGTGGGAAGAACACAGCTGAGTATTAAAAGGCAGAGGGAGCACAAACAAGTTTGTTACAAAGGGAAACGAGGTTTGGGTTTCACTTATGCTGTATTAACTGCTCCACTGGAGCAAACTAATTAATTTTTCTTCATTGTGCTGTAATCAGCAAGCTTAATCTACAGAAACGAAGAATGCAATTGTTATTACAAATATTAAAGGTCTTACTACCTGTCATTCAGTTGCAGTAACTAAAGAAAGTCCAATCACTTATTAATGTGCCATGGCTACTGCCTTTGTCTCTCATTGAATTCATTTCTTTAAGTACTATTAAGTGCATAAATTAAATCTTAGCAACATTTCCGTATTAAGTAACTATCATTAAAACCCATTTGTTCCACAGAAGATAGAATTATCTCACCATGTTGACTGAATAAGAAATTCAGTCCTGAACAGAAAGAAAAGTTTAAAAGTATTTCATAAACATTAACCTAGACTTCTTATAGGAGAAATATAGCTAGAATATCATATTTCAGCAGCTTCAATACTTGTTTTCTGATTGGATCATAAATTGCATTTCTTTATACTTGCCTCTACAATGACAAAGTGCACAAAGCTAAATGTGAATGTCTAGTAGGTCAGAAGAAAAATGCATAAGTGAATATGATTTTAGATGAGAGGGAAATCATCACAAACTAAAGGCATGCAGAAATTATAAGAGACTAAACAAAAATCCTCACGTATTCAAATAAACATATGGGTAAATCAATGTGATTCCAATATTGCATCTTGTACATTTAGATTAGAAAATCATCAGGAAAGACTATTTAAGATTAATTTCCTCATGGTCAAGTTGGGAAATATAGTGTCTTTTGGATATCCTTTGTATGTCTCTTTTGAATAGCAGATGCTTTGTGTTTCGCACCACATCCCCTCAACCAATGTTGTATTTCAGTTGCAACTCCTGTTTTCTGCTTCAAGACCAGAAAGGAAGAGGGCCAATGGCCAGAAAGTAACTATGTTGACAGGAATAGGAAGGAACAAGATAAATTTTCCTTCAAAGGCATGTTTCTGAGTGGAAATTTCTAAGGCTGCTCAGAGGATCCCAGGCAGGTTTGAGGTACAGTTACCTATGAGGAAAATTAGCCCAATAACATTCTTTTTTGGTTTCCCTCTCTTGTTTAATTTTCCCAGTTCTCTCATACTCCTGAGTTTTCTTAACAAATAATTTATTGGGTAAGGAGCAAACAAGGCTGCATATCAGACTTTGTTTTGGAGAAATCCAAACTATGATTCTTGGCTATCATTTTTTTCACTAAAACTGTAAGCACTTAGAGTGCACTGGCTATGCCTTTTAATACTTTGGCTTTAGTGGCCACTGTACAGTTTAATACAAAAATATGTTATGCAGGTTTTATAAATGTACCCTTAATGTAGAGGGAATTAGTATTCAGAGAAGTGAGGTGATGCAGCTTCCCCAAGTTCTCCCAGCTCAAGTTAGCAGACCTCAGGTATTAAACTCAGGTTTTTCTGCTCCCTGTATGTTTCTATTGCCATGTTTTTCTTACCTCTCTATATGCTTGCCTTCCACAACCTTTCAAATTTCAGCATTCTACCACTTATCAAAATGAACACAGCAGTCATGTTTTATCCATCCACTTGAAAAAATAACGCATCACTTCATAGCACTTGACCCATTATTAATGATCTACCTCCTTAGCTTCTTGTAATTATATATAACAAGCTCCTTAGGTGTCAGTGGTTATAAGATGGGGACCTCAGATTTAGGAATCAAACTCCCCAGTTATTCTTCTGCATCCTGCCCTCATACAAATGTCTTGAAATGTATCAGAGACTGTATATTCTCGAATGCGATCCTCACCTTTGCAACAGATGTTGTTGTTAGGCGCCCTCAGGTCATGCCCGCCTCATAGCAACCCTCATGGGTTTTCAATGGCTGATTCTTTCGGGCCTGTTTCAGGAGTGGACTGGCATATCCATCTCCCATTTCTGAGGTGCTGCAGCTGAAACTTGGATCCTCAGAAAGTGTGGAGCAGCACTCTACCAACTGAGGTAAACCTCAGCGCTGCAACAGCTTTAGAAGGCTACAAAATCAGATGCGGATGAG
Organism: Pedetes capensis; assembly: GCA_007922755.1. Lineage (NCBI taxonomy): Eukaryota > Metazoa > Chordata > Mammalia > Rodentia > Pedetidae > Pedetes > Pedetes capensis. The sequence goes on along the minus strand of VMDO01032647.1, from coordinate 7,917 downwards.
AATCACGTGTGGATGGGATTCTCGGGCGAGAGTGCGCTCAATGGCAAATTCAATTCACATGATTCTCATCCACATCTGATTTTGTAGCCCTCTAAACCTGTTGAAAGGGCACAGATTACATTTGAGAATATACTACCATAACTGTAAAAGCTTAGCACACTCCCTGAAACACAGTGAGTGCCCATGAAAAGGTGGCTATTATTGTCTGCTGGAACAAAATTACCAAGAGTAGGTAAGATGTAGTGTGCAGCTCTACCTACTTGCTTAGCAAGGTCAGAAAAATGACCCCAAATAGGTGTTCATTAACAAAGTAGACACAAAAATTGAAAAACAGCCCATTGCTCTCTTTTATCCAACCTGATTATTTTCCCTGTGCTCATCTCTTTCATTTCTAAATATTCTCTCATTTTCTTTTGCAGCCAGGAAGTCTCTCCCTGCAACATTTTATCCCATCCAATTCTAAACATCTTTAAGTTTCAGCCCAAATTCTGCCTCTGGATGAGTTTCCTGTTCTCCATTGTACCCCTTGTTGATTTCTCTCATAGATTTCTACAGCATTCCTCCACTATAAAATGAAATTTACTACTTCACATATAGTTTTATTTCAGGTGTATTACTCCATTTTCGTTAACCCTGACTCCTAAGTTACCCTGAAAGTTGCTAGAAGGCAAGGATCATTTCTAATTATTCATTTGGTTCCCCTGGCAAAATATTAAGCAAGTAATCGGGTACTGAATGCTTAATCTTTTACAACACGAAATTAAGATGAGACCAAAGAAAAGTCTGATTTACTGATCTCTTTCTCTCTTGCTAAGTCAGATGCATTTTTTCATTCTATGTTATTGTGTTTTCCACCCAGCACTTCTCCCCTTTTCCTTCATTTTCTCCTCTCTACAGTGGTCATCAGTATAGGGAAAATGTGGCAGCACGGGGGATTAGTTATTGCCAATTTGCTTGTTCTGAAATGGCTTACACTGATTTCTCTATGGCAATCAAGCTACCATCTCCATCAGATCAATTAAGCTGAAAGACTCATCATTCCACACACTAATTCTTTAGGAATTTGCTTAGTTTTTATATACAATTTTAGTCTGCACATCTAAAACTACCTGAGAAATTCAGATATACAAAGTCTAAAACTCTCTTCTAAAAGTTTCAAAGAGCTACAACTGCAAAGGGAGAGCTTAATGTATTTCATGCTGATTACTGGATCTTATGTTTAAGTCCTATGCCAGGGCTTCTGGCAAAAGAAGACTTGGGCAGGCCCATGTGATATATTTCTTAAGGATTTTAACAGTTTGCCACTCAGCAAGTAGTCCCTGGGAAGCTATAGACTATGAAATAAGATATACAGGAAGAAAAGAAAATTCTAAAGCAGGGAAATATATGGAATTAGAAGCAAAGATACTGAATAATTCCTAGAAATGTTTGTATTTATGCTTCTATTATGCTTTTTCACTCCACTGATTTTTCCATAATTCTCACAAAAGTCCTTCAAACATTAGTCCATTGCTATGTAAGTGAAGATGTATATACCCAGAAATTAGGTAACTTAATCAAAGATCAATTAGGTATTAAGTAAAAGAAAAATTACTGTGACCCTGGAGTTCTTGCTCCTATAATACCCTCTTTAAAAAGAAGGAATATACTCTACTTAATAAGGAATGAAATGAAATCAGTATATCACGTAGTGCTTAACAGACATATTTAGTTGTCATATTTGCTAGCATCTTACTCTTTTCAGGATATATCTGAAAGGCAGAAAGCCTTCTCTACCCAACTTCATCTCCCAATGCAAATATCTCCCCTACTGAGTTGCCACAAAGAATAAATTTCCCATGACTTCAAGCTATATTGAAAGTACAATGGAAATGGAAAGGTCTAGAATTTAAAGGAGCTCTGTACCTCTTCTATTTTATTATGAGATTAGACACTCTATTTGTTTCCCAAGAGTTAACCAAGGTTTTAACACATAGTAAATACTCAATAAATGTTTGGTGAATTAATTAATTGATGAGGATAGCTACTAAATTATGGTTGTAGAAAGAAAGGATAAAATGATATACCATGAAGTATACTAAATGTTATTTGTAAGGGTTGGGCAACTGGGTGATTCATATATTGATGTTAGAGAAAGTAATCATCACAATTACTTTGGTAAATAATTAGTCAGAGTGTATGTATTTTTAATGCATGTCTTTTTTTCTAGCTCTCTTCCCTTCCTAGTATGACACCTTGTATATAACTGTATACTTGATGTTCATATATTTTGGACCTCACCAAATTAGATTATTTTCCCTACCCTGAAAATGCCTTGCTCTTATTTCTCCTTCTATTCATGCTTTTGTCCTGCTAGTTCACCTGGACTGCTCTTCTTCCTCATTCTGCCTAGAAACACCTATCAGTAAAATACAAAGCAAATGTCATGCTCCCCTGGCATTATTACTGTCACCCAACTGATTGCAATCCATTTTCTTTGAACTCTTTCTTTGGCCTACAGTTATGTCATCATCTTATAACAAAGATATTTACAACCCTCATTTCTTCTTGTGACTTTTACCATGTTGCCTTCTTTTCTGCATGTTTTGTTAAATTCCATTTCTTACATAAACATACCTGATCTGGTCTACTTGAGGATTTCTTAAAGAAACACAGCAACTGAATGGTAGAATGTACTTTAGAACCCTACAATATAATCTGCTTTTTCAATCATAAACTCATGACAGTCTTCACAGAAAGTAAAAGACAAGAGACATGCAGAAATTTTACCATTGCTGCCTTGTAGAATATACTGCTAAATGAATGGTATAATCATCTGGTCTGAGGACTTTTAATCTTTACTATGTCATGGATTCCTTTCAGGTGCTAATAGTCTCACTTCCCAGAAAAACAGCCAAGCTAACTCACACACATCCACACAATGATAATAGTAGTTTTGAATGGGACTAGATTACCTAGTCGATTTCTATTTGGCATCCAAGTCACAATATATAAAGACTGAAGTGACAAGACCTGTAAATGGAGTTATACAAACTGTGCAAGTGAAGAGAGCTACTATAAACTGCAGGATGTGTGTCCTCTCCTAAAATGATCACTTCCCAGCACTTCCAGGGTGGTAACTGCAGAATGGAGCCCCAGGGCTGCTAGCTCTGGGGAGGAAGGGCAGAAACCCAGATTTGAAAAAAAGTATAGGTCCAGGAATCATGTCTCTGGGCTCCTTCCAGACTGTATATCAAAAATTTTAACATGTCTTTTATACCATCTACTCACATACCTAAAACTGAATCCTGACTAGTTTTCCTAAGTAGAGTTAACTCTTGACTTCAACAATCAGAAGAAATGAGATGCTAAATATTAACGCATAATCACTTATTACCAAATAAAATGCCATACATTGGAACTATTACTATTAATGTATTTACCTACTTCACAAATATTTGTCACTATCTCCTTGGCATTGTCCTAGCTACTGGCTATCAGGTAGTTAAGACAATGGACAGAGTTCTACAGCCAAAGGTTGTAGTTGGAGAGACAAAAAGAAAAGTTAGACAATGAAACATGATTATTTCAGAAAAGGATGATGATAAAGAAAACAGAAAAATAAATGGCTAGTGAGTGACTGGAAGGGCTATTCAGGAGAGCTGCTTTAGAAAGACTAGCCTAGGAAAAATTCTTCTGAAGATGAAACTTTTAGCTCATAGTGAATGGCAGGAAGAATTCAGGCAGACAGAGAGGATGAAAATATTTGCACTCACAGAAAGGGCAAATGAAGAGCCCTGAGGCAGGAATAAGTTTAACTGGAGTATAGTGAAGTAGGGATCTGGTGCTAGGGAGGTCAAGATGGAGGCAGGGACAGGATCACCAGGCTCCTTGTTTGCCTCATTCAGACTTCAGTGTTATCCCTATGTACCATAAAGAGTCTACAGACGGTGACAACTGGGGAACACATGATCTAATAAATGCGGCAAAAGATCACTTTGCATAATGTGGAAAACTGAGAGATTGGGTAAGCAGTTACTGCAATATAACAAGGCAATAGAATATGATAGAACATCAGTGGCACTTCCTTTGAATAAAAGCAGCTTCTATTTTTCAATTAAAATGCAGCATAATTGATTTGGTAAAAATGTCTCTACTGACCTTAGTTCTCTTGTATTAATGGGGTCATTTATATGATATGTCAGGAGTGCTACCTCTGTATACAACTAACAGTTTTTATTTTTCAATTAAAAATGTCAGATGGCATAATGGACTTGAACCAGAAAGGATCTCTTGACATTATTTCCATTGTACCAGTAGGACAATTTATATAATGATATTGCTAATTAATCTTCATTCAAAATATTATTTTAAAGTAATTCATAAATACAATGAAATGATTACTTTTAAAGTTTTCAGTTTAATATTTTAATTATTAAATATCTCAAGATCTTGAATATAAAATCTACTTGATTATTATACTGATTTGAAGGATGGAAAAAATATTTACAGTTATGCTTTAACTTGAAGCAATGATTAAATCTAATTCATCCCATGACCTTGGAGGCCCAAATAATATATCACAATAAACTGTAGATAGCTCCAGAGATGAAAATGGTGTTTGTCTTCTTCAGTGGATACATATGTGCGGATAAATTTTGGCACTTGTCAACATATGATAAATTACTACTAGGCTAATACTTGTCAGTACAGTAATAACTGATCATGCTCTAAGCAACATGAAGAGAGAAAGGTGATGAACAATCTACAAAGTAAAAATTTTCACAATCATATTAATGACTCTAGCTCAAAGCACAGTAATTATCTACCAGTCTCTTTATTGTCAAATCTATATTTCAGGTGATTACCTTGATATCTCTGAGTTTATTTTTACCTCAAATTCTAATTAACAACATAGAAAACAAGCAATACTGGTAAAAGCATGTCTCCATGAGTCTTTCCAAAATCATCCCTTAATCTCTAATTATTCGTTATAAGAAGAATCTGAGCATATATATTCAAACTTCCCATAACATTTACAAATCCACTGCAACTCCTCTTTCTATTTACTATTACTAAACCCAGGCAAAGTATTAAATGTATTATGTGGCATATGAGAAAAAATGATAGATGCTTAAATGTGAAAACATACCCCAAAATTCAAAAAACCCTAGACAATATTGAGTATTGCCTATATAAAACACAAATACACTACAGGATCAGAAAATTATCCACCTCACAAATTAAAATTTGAAAACAAACTGAATCTTATTACCACATATACTAATCTTTGAAAGTGATATATAATTTCATTTGAGGTCAAATTAAGGGTCTATTTTTCAACTAAATGACTTAAAAAGCCCATAAATCTACTAATATATAATCCAGGAAATATACACACATTGAACATACTTGACAGGTGAAAACAACCATACAAATTTCCGTTGTGAAACTCATCCAGCATTCATGTATCCACACATTTTCTAAAACTTTACACAGATACATATAGGATAGTAAACTGTGGTAAAATATATATAACATGCAATTTATCATTTTAATAATTTATAAATGGACAATTCCGTGCTTGTAATTATATTCACATTCTGTGTAATCATCATCATCGCCATCTATCTCCATAAATTTTTATGTTCCCAAATGGAAACTGTATTCATTAAATAATAAAACAATGCATATTCACCCCGCTAGTCCCTGGAAATCACCACTATACTTTCTGGTCACCTTAGGTAATTCATATAAATGAAATTGTACAATAAAGTATTTGTTCTATCCTGTTTGATTTATTTTCCTTAGAATAATATCTTGAAGATTCATCCATATTGTACATGCATCAGATTTCCATTTCTTTTTAAGGCTGAATAATATTTTACTGTAAACTTGATGCCATAGTGCAATCCTACAATACCAGAGACTCAGGAAGCTAGGGAAGGGGATCACAGGTTTGAATGCAGAGGCAACCCATGCTGCTTACCAAGACCCTGTCTCAAAATCAAAAATAAAATGGAGCTGGGGGTACAGCTCAGAGAAAGACCCCTCACTTAGCATGCATGAAGCCCTGGGTTCAAATGTCTAGTACTGAAAAAAATATTGGACTGTAGGCATACACTACATTTTGTTTATCCATAAATCAGCAGATGGACATTGAGCTGCTTCTATATTTTGCTACTATGAATAATGCTGCTATAGACATGCTTATACAAATGTCTTCTGAGTCTCTTCTTGCAAACCATTTGACAATATATCCAGAAGTGCAATTGTTAGATTATGTGATAATTCTATGTTTAACATTTTGAGTCACCACCATATTGTTTTCTCTGCGGCTCTGCTATTTTATGTACCCACCACTAATGCACAGGTGTTCCAGTTTCTCTACTTCCTTACTGACACTTGTTATTTTTTGGTAATGCCATCTAAGTTAATGTGAAATGATATCTTTCTCTTTTTTTCTTTTCCATGTATGTATGTATATATGTATGTATGTATGTATGTATGTATGTATGTATTTTTGGTAATGGGGGGCTGAACCCAGGGCCTCACACAAGCTTTGCAATATTTCTACCCCTGAGCTGCACCTAGGGCCCATTTTTTCTTTTTATCATGAAGCAGCATCTTGTTATATTATATAGGCTGCCTCTGGCCTTAAACTGACAATCCATCTGCCTCTGCCTCCCAAGTTCATAGGATTATAGGTACGCATACCTCACCTGACCTGTAATGGTATTTCATTTGCATTAACCTAAGCATTAGTGATGTTAAGCATCCTTTCATGGTCATATTAGACATTTTCCTATCTTCCTTGGAAAACCTTTTTTTAAATCCTTTGTCCATTTCATAATTTGGTTGTTTTTTTAAAAACCCTTTTGTTGGTAGTGTTGAGCTGTACTTTATATTTTCTGGACATAAATCTCTTATCATATAAATGATTTGCAAATATTTTCTACCATTCTGTTGGTTGCCTTTTCAGTCTTATCATTTGATGCACAAAAATTTTGATGTAAATTCATCTACTTTTTTCTTTTGTTGCCTGTGCTTTTGTTATCTTATCCAAGAAATGTCATTGCAAATTCAGTGGTAGCACTTTTTTAAAAGTATATTAGCTAATTTAATCCACATAAAACAGGCCTATGAGGTTGGTACTATGATTATATTTTTGTACAGGTGAGGAAGTGGAGGTATTATGAAATCACAGAATTTGACTAAAGGCAAAGAGCTAGAAGGTGTCAGAGGTTAAAAGATAAGTCAGGCAGGATGGTACGAGACTCTTTACAATTGAGAATTAAAACATTTATGCTTTCTAAAGCTGTTTCAATTTGAGGCTGTTGAATTCCTTCTGACCCCAAATTTTTTGTTTCCAGATATGCTGGTGTTATTCATTCCTAAATCCTTTAAAAGTTTTGTGTTATGTATCTAGATTATTTCTTGGATTTCCCACTCCAAGTAGTTTAGTATTTTACTTTGGGGAGTTGGCTGTCTGTTAGTACTTTCTGCTGTATCTTTTTGCTGTTGTTGTCATCAATCATTATGCCTAAGTTTTATACTTTTGGCCATTAATTTTGCAATGATCTGTTCCTAGTTAATTTTTGCATGCAGCATAAGGTAAGGGCCCAACTTCATTATTTTGCTTTTGCAAATAACATTTTCCCATTTGTTGAAAGATTAACAAATCTTCATCGAATGATCTTATGGAAAATTATTTCCCATGCTATGTTTTGTTTCTGGGCTTTCCATTATATTCCACAAATGTATAAATCAGTACCATATTGGTTTGATTACTATAGATTTGTAGTAAGGTTTGAAGCAAGGAAGTATACTTCCCTCAAGTTTGTTCTTCTTTGTCAAGATTGCTTTGATTTTTCTGGGTCCTATGAGACTCCACAGAAAATTTTCATGGATTTTCTTATTTCTGCAAAAAAATATCAG